>CM019752.1:14141773-14226086 GCA_009761765.1 Phenacoccus solenopsis
TTTTTAACAAAACGATAGCTATTACAGCCTACCTGATTTGGGAAGGAAGGTCGGGGGAGGGTGGGGTCTTCAAATCTTTGCGTTTCAGACCATTTGTAATCATCTGGCAAATGTCCAACTTTTGGTATATATATATATATATTTTTTTCCCCCGCCGTAGCGCCGGCGAGTATTCATAAAATTCGCTCAAAATTTGGTGAGGACTCTTCTTGAAAATGCGCAAAAATAGTTTTTTTTTTTTTTCGATAAATTTCAAAATGGCGGATCACTCAAATTTTGAGGGGGCTGGAGAAGGGGCAAATAGCTCAAATTTTTCGTTTTTGATTTCATATGAAAGAGTGAGTCACGGATACTAACATATCCAAATTTCAGCTTCTTGTGCATATTGAGAGGAGTTAGATCAAAAAACGGCTTTTTGAGGAAGTTTTGAGTCATGAAATTTCTTGAATCTTCCATATCTCCCCACCAAATCAAGTTAAAGAGGTCAAATTTTGTGTGTGAGGTTATTTGGTGACCACAATATGACCTCTTGAATTTGGATCAAAATGGATTCAAAATGGCGGATTATCAAAATTTTGAGTAGAGCTTGAGGAGCCTCAAGTTGGTAAAAATGTAATTAATATGAATTCATATGGTTATTGGGGATAAGTTGTATACTATATCCCGAATTCACTTCCATACATGATGTTGGAGGGGGAAGGCGGGGTTACCAACCTAAAATAGTGGTGGGGGTACAGGAGGGGTCGAAAATTTTTTATTGCTGTGTCATATGATAAAATGAGCCCAAGTGACAAACGTATTTTGATTTTAGCTTCCTCAGTGATTTTGGAGGGGAGTTAGAGCAAAAAACGGCTTTTGGAGGGGAAATTGCTGCAGGAAATTTCATGAATCTTCCATATCTCATCACCAAATCGGCCTAGAATGGTCAAACTTTGTGTGTGGGATTAGTTTGTGACCAGAATATAACCACTTAAATTTGAGTCAAAATGGATCCAAAATGGCGGATTTACAAAATTTGAAGATAATTTGAGGACCCTCAAATAGTTATAATTTGAGAAATATGTGTTCGCATGATTATTTCATGGTAAGAAATACTACATTTGTGCCAAATTGAACTTCTTAAGTGTTTTTGGAAAGGATAGGGTAGGGGTTTTCAGACTTGGTATTGGGTGTGGCCTGTAGTGATGAACGGTTAAGCAAGGTTATTACTAAATCAAAACAAGCCCCAGTTAAAAACTCAGCTCCAGTAATGCGGCATGGCTGCTTACGTTTTTTTTGAATTTAATTTTTATGACTTCAGTAGGGAGACCTCTTGATGGTATATGGAATTATTTCAGCAAAGTCGAGGTGGGTGAAATAAGTTGACTTAATTGAATTTGGTCACGATTCACGATAGGTGTTTGACGACAATTAAACGAATGGGGAATGCTTGGGTTCTGTTTTCAAATTTGTCAGCACTGACCAAGTAGCAAATGAGAATTAAGATTTTTTTAACCAACTTGTAAATATAGGTATACTCAAAAAGGTTAAAAAATTACATCGTATAATTTTTAAGAGAAATTTGAATTTGTTCAAAAAAAAAAAAAACTCATGTTATTAAAATATTATTTCAAATACTTCAAAATATATTGAATATGTTAATTAAAACGTTTCCCTCGATTCTGCTCAATTCGCAACAACCTAGTAATGAAATTAGCGAACACATTTGATCACAATTTGACATTAAGGGTTGCGAAAATATAAATTATTCAGTGTCGGAAAAGCTCTCCTCATTCGGTTAGTAATAGACTCTCGAGTAGACGTTGAAGCTCTCTTCAAATACACTCTGAGCGAATAAAATAAACACGAAATCGAATAATATTGACAAGAGGTAAAAAATTTTCTCAACGTTCTCGAGTAGCGTAACATCCACTCGAAAAATTTAATACCATCGTTATAGTGCTTTTCGAAAGATCCACCTTCGTTCTTGGTTTTTGTAAGGTTTGGAAAGGTATCACCGAAAGTCGAATAATAGTTACTTTATTATCACAAACGATTTTTATCTACGAGAATAATGCGAATAAATAATTAAATCCGATTAACGATCTGGATAAAAAAAAAACCATCCGACTTGCCCTTAATTAGCTATTTTTCAGAGACCCAAACCTGCGCCGCAAGGACAACGTATTCGAGCTCATTGATAAATAGTAAAGAGAGCCGATAAAAGAGGCGATGCGATCGAAAATGCGAGGGAAAAGCTATCATAAAATGTAGGAAAAGAAGCTCAACGATATTGATTGCCAACTCTGGTCATTTTGACGCCGTTTTCCACCATACCAAACAAATAAAACACGGTTTCTTTTTCAATTTTACCCTGCGCCGTTTACCCCCATATCAAAGGTTCGCAAATCTTGAAAATCGGATACATTTTGGCGCCGAACTTTCAACTCGACTGAGGCGCCTTTATATTCAAAAAATCGATTGCCGTGCGGGTACGCATTTTCGTTTAAAACTTCAACTTTTTGCTAAAATTCCACCTATCATATACGCGACGCCGTTTCAAATGTAACGCCTCTTCATGGTAATTTCTTTTTAATAAGGTATCTGTTTACATATTTTTCCCTTCTTCAGTCAGCTCAAGTAACTCTACAGTCTATATAGCTGAAAAAAAAACCTTGAATAAATACCATAGGAATATATGCTGTGTATTTGTTTTGAAAAGATAATGTTGAAAATACAAAGCACAGAGGAGATAGTATTTGCAAAACAGCTCCGAGTGGGCGTTTAGTATTTTTTAACGGGGAGAAAAAAAGTCGCATTTTCTCTTAATAAAATTCCTCGTTCTCCACGTTTGTCTTATCGGAGTCTATACAGAGTTTTAAATAATAATAGCGCTTTATGTTGGCTCTAAATGAACTGAAAATTATTTAGGATTTAGCCCTACTTGAATAGCCATTTTCGCTTTTATTTCGTTCAAGACGTAGCTCGAGATGGTGTAAAAATGTTTTCGATCTGTCAGACCTTTTGATGTAGTTTTTAAATAAAATCTCCTTTTCGGCGAAAGGGTTTCGTTTTTCAAGTCCTTTGTGAATTTCGTCGTAGATTTGCAAAAACCAGCAGGGTGGAAATTTATGAAGTTAATCGAATTTATAGAGATTTTCATACAATATTTTTCTAACCTCTAGTAATCTTTCGTATGCCTTAAATAATTTTTATATCATTTTTGAAAAATTAACCCAAGTGTCGAAAACAGTGATAAATTTATTAGAATATCAAGTGCTTCAACAATGAATACATTTTACATCAAGAATAAAAACTGTTTCCATAAAATGATTTAAAATAAATATTATATTTGATAAAAAAATAGAAATTGAAATGGTAAATTAAAGCGTAAGCAGTTATGCTGCATTACTCGAGCTGAGTTTTTAATATTGCGGTGTGCTCAATTTACAGAAATGTTGTGAACCTTTTCATGCCCGCAGGTCACACCTAATATCGAGTCCACCACTTACGCCTTCGATAATCACTTAAGAAGTTGAATTTTAAATATGCAGGACTTCTTGCTCACATAATAACATGAGTTCATAATCATCAAATTTTAGCTATTTGAGGCTCCTAACACCTTCCCAATTTTAAGTACCTTCAATTTTAGATTTATGTTGGATTCATTTTCATTCAAATCCAAGGGCTCATATTCTAGCGTATAATTAAGCCCATTTATTAAGTTTCATATTTTTGAGTGCATTTATTGAGAACATAGAGGCGATTCATGAGATGTACAGACTTCATTTTCCCTCTAAAAGTATTTTTTTGTTCTAACTCCGTTCTAGATTCATTTAAGTAGCTGAAATTTGTATGTGTTAGAAGAGTTGGTGAACAAAACGATTATTTTGTTCCGTTCCATTCCATTTCGTTCTGTTGTTCAAGAGAATATCAACTTTATACCTTTCTGTTCTGGTTTTGTTCAAGTTAATTTTTTCTTGTTTCATTCAAGTTAATTTATTCTGTTTTATTTTGTTCAGTTCAGTTCTGTTCTGTCTTATCAAGTTCCATTTCATTCTGTTCTGTTTGGTTCTGTTATTCTGTTCTCTGTTCTTTGTTCTGTTTCTGTTCTATGCTGTTCTGTTCTGTTCTCTGTTCTATTCTCTGTTCTGTTTCGTGTTCTCTGTTCTGTTTTATGTTCTATTCTCCGTTCTGTTCACTGTTCTGTTCTGTTCTATTCTATTCTATTCGATATCTGTTCTATTCTCTGTTCTGTTTTCTGTTCTATTCTCCGTTCTGTTCTCTGTTTCTGTTCTATTCTGTTTTGTTTCATTTCATTCCATTCCATTATGTTTTTTTCTGTTCTTTTCGTTTGGTTCCGTTCTATTATGTTTTTTTCTATTCTATTCTGTTCGGTTTCGTTCATTGTTGAGAAATATTAAGAGAGAATGAAAACATTTAAATATACACTGGTCTTCAAAAATCAAAAGTTCAAATTTTGATGATGCTATTGTGAGCTATGAAAAAAATGGTAAAGACACCATGATCGCAATATTTATGAAGAGGTAAAAAATGTTCGGTTCAATTCAATTAGCCTTTATTTTTTTGTTATGTTCTGTTCCATTCTGTTTCATTTCATTCAATTTCCCTCTGTTCGGTTCTGTTAGTTTATTTGTTCAAGATGTAATTATGTTCTTTCTGGTTATTGTTCATCATGAACTGGAGTTTAATGTTCTAACTCGTTCATAATGTATTCTGTCCCGTTCATGTTCAACAACCCTGTAGTTTGTCACCTAGCATCAGTGAGGTAGATAAGGGGGAGGTGGATAAGTTGAAGATTCTCAGAGAGGCAAATCTTCAGAATGGTAATTTCAACAGAATTCACAAAGAAAACATTTGAACTAAGGAAAAGAGAATTACAGCATGTGCTAAAATCAATTTGAAGTTACATTATTTTGTGCTTAAAACAATTTTATCTTTACGAGGCATTCGCACATAAAGGGACACTCAAGTAGTGGAATTATTATAAATGCTGGGGTGCTGACAGCGCGAAGCGCTGCTAATTCTAAATAAAATGGAAACAGTTGCCATTATGATCATCCTAATATAGTGAATCATCTCTCAAGTTCTGGTTATTTAACGTATCTTTCTCCGACAATACGAAATATATCGAATTGCTTGGTAACCATGTTCGACAACAAATCATTTATAAAATAAAGGTGTCAGAATATTATTCTATTCTCGACTGTACGCCAGATGTATCCTGAAAATTTCTTATTTATTTATTTATAAATATTTGTGTGCCCCTTCACAGCCTTTATAGGCCAATTACGAGGGGGTACTTTATCAATAAATGCGATAAAAATTTAGCTAAAATTACAGCCTTAATTCTAAACTTAAATTAAGTCCCAATCCTTGCAACCCAAAGGCAGCCCCCCCATCTCAAAAATATCAATATTTTTACTATCAATACAAGAATAATTCTCTTGAATGGATATCGAATTAAAAAGGTCAACCTTTGTGTGTAGATTTAGTTTGAGACCTGAATATGATCTCTTGAATTCGGATCAAAAGGAATAATTCGTAATGGGGTTCACCAAATTTGAAAAGAGCTTGATGAGCCTCAAATAACTAAAATGTATTCGTATGGATTCACATGATTACTACGGGTAAAAGTATACTATATCCCACATTCACCTTTATACATGATGTTGGAGGGGAGAAGGAGGAATTATAGACCTCAAAATATGGCAGGGATGAACGAAAGATTTAACATTTTTGATTTCGGTGTCATATTAAAAAGTGATCTCAAGTGACTAAGCTATTTCTATTTTAGATTTCTGAGAGCAAAAAATTGATTTGAGAGTGGATATCACAATAGAAAATTTCACGAATCGTCCATAATACAAAATGGCGGATTGTCAAATTTGAGTAACGCTCGAGGAGCCTTAAATTGCTAACACTTGAAAAATATGAGCCCAAATGATTATTGCGAGGAAGAAACATTACAATAGATTGTAAATTCAACTAAGTTGTCTGCAAATCCGAACACGTGCAGAATAAAAACTCAGACACAGTAATGCGGCATGGCTGTTTATCTTTTTTTCTAAACTTCACATTTCGGCCCATTCCACAAGCAGAATAGAGAAATCATCGCGCATGAGTGCCACATAAATAGTTAAACACATGTGTGAAAGATGATAGAGGTCATATTGATGTAACACAGAAGAGAAGGTGCAAATATGACCCCCTGAGGGTAATGTGGTACCCCTTTGTAACTCGAGTATCAAGTATGGTCATCTCGTGGAAACCACCAGAACATGTTCATAGCATTCAACTTAACATTTTAAGAGCATTGCCATTACTCAATATGTATTACTTAGAAAATTATTGGTCAGAATAATTTTTTGTGAATGTTGAAATTTTTTACACGTTAGTTTCCTCCACATATAAATAACTGAAAAATAAACTTCTTAATAATGCGATCAGTGGATCAGTTATAAATGGAGTAGAGATGTTCAACTTTGATACTACTAAGCAAGTTTCCCAAAATTGTGGTATTTTTTTTTAAGAATTTTTTTTTTAGTAAAATAGCTTGTTAATGTTTTTTTACGCCGCTGCCATGGTGGGATATTGAATTTGAGGGAAAAGACGTGAGCATTTGAGGAAGGTTAAGATATTATAGATTAAATGAGGATCATCGACTGTGGGTTTTGTGGAATTGCCTATTTAGTTAGGCAGGTAAATAAAAAATTATATGAAAAAGGAATTTACGTAGGTACTGAATTGTAAAAATTTTGAAAAAATAAAAATTTCAAGTTTCATAAAAATTATCTAATCATAAAAATAATGAACAATGTACACCATTAATTCCAGTTTATCGATATTCTAGGTTTCTTTTAACATTTATGATTTTTTTTTTTTTAATAATAAAATTATTCGTTATTAAAAAAATTCATCTAAAAACACCACACACTAAGAAAAGAATAATGGACTGAAAAATTTTTTCATTGAATAAATTCCAACGGGAAAAAAATCAAACCTCGTCTAAAGCTCATCAAGCATCCCACATCGATGTAAACTTAATAGAAAGTTTAGCCAGCCCTGAAAATGGAATAACCCTTAACGCTTTTGAATCTGTCATCGAGTCTTTATAGCGTAATGGTTATCCCATTTACCTTTCAACAAAATAATCACCGGCTCAATCCCTCGTCGAGTGGAAGATGTTACCGCGAAAAACCAAATCCCATTCGAGTAACGCGAAACTAAATTGACAAATTTGACTGCGCGAAGGAAAAAGCGGCGACAATCCGACGCAAAGGCTCGTTCGCTTTATTTACCATCGCTAATATTGTTGCCTTCGGTTGTTTCCGAATTCCGAGCTCGTCGTACGCCTATTTGGTGAAGAATAGCCGCGTAAATTTTGCCACTTTTTAGACGACCAGAGGAAAAAAATGGACCGAGATTTAAGCTTATTAAAATTCATTGGCGAACGTATGACGAAGTTTGAAAGTTGTAACCGATTCAACGAGCGACGGTAACAAAATACACGGTGTTCGTATTCGCCTCGGTTTGGAATTCGTCGAAGCGTGAATTTATGAAGCTATATAAATGGCGTACGAAACACACACGAATGTGCATTCTTAATTCCATGATATACGATTGATTAATTTAATGACGTGGAATGCGCCGCAATCTAAAATATATGTTTACGGCGGTGAAATTTCACCGGCAGCTAGCTCGAATCTCGATGCGAGAAAAAATGTCAACCAGTCATTAGTACAAGTTAAATACTCGAGAGAATTTTTCTCCATTTTCTAAATCCGTTCATTAATTTTAAACCGAAAATCTTGTTCGGTAAAAACCGATATTTACTCTCGAGTCACGTTTCGGGCTTTTCACCATTTAACCCAACGAAATCCAAGCGGGCTAATTTTTTTTCTAAACTTTAAAAGCGCCAAATAAATTTTATACTTTTATTTTTAGAAGCCAGTAATGGATGTCGGTGAGCCGAACCTCGAATGGCTTTTTTACTGCCCTTCGTAGGATGTAATTTTATGTACATTTTTCGCATTTATAGACGTTAATCATACGACAGTGTAGCGAATAAATAAAATTTATCGGTGGTTGTACTTTAGATAAAATAGGCAAGGTATTTAATTTTAATAGGCTATTACGTAGCGCAATCCTTAAATGAATTGGCCCCGTAAACCCATTAAATCTGAGGCTTATGCCAATTGTTAATTAATTAACTCGTAGTGTTTATGATTGAAATTCAATAGCATTGGCTAATTTAAGCGAAAAATAAACCTCATTTAATACCCCAAAAACTTAATCGAGAAACGAAGGATGTTTAAGAAGCAAAAAAAATTTATCACTTTGGTACTAAAATAATCTCAGAATTTATAGCTTCAACGAATCTCAACTAATTCTGAAATTTCAGCCATATTTAAGTTCATAATGTTAACTCCTAGCTTCATTGAGATAGTACACCATATCGTGGTAAATTATAAAAGTGGCTTTCTAAACTTACCATGGGGCCAGGTTTAAACAAGAGCTGCTAAATACTTTTTGGAGACAAAGTTGAAAATGAAATAATTTACTCGAGCCCTTAAATAAGTAGGTATCTTGGTTAAAGTTTATAAGGCCTAGATGTTGTTTCGCGTCCAACGCTAATAACAGCATTTTGGAAGAAAAGATTCACCTTGTTTCCACCTATACGGATATGGTGGAACTTTTCAGGCAGAATAATCGAAGATAAGAAAAAAGTATATAAGCGATGTAAATTTAGTGTTGTACCGTGTACGAGATGCTTACGTGTATTTCGCATTTTGAACGTCTTCGTAGAGAACGTCGAAATCTAATGCCTTTAACGAGATTCCTATCGTGTACTGTACCTGTGTATTTTTCCATGAACTGAAGCCAGTACGAATAGAACATATTCGTGATCGCTGTAGGATCATTAGTTGGATATTTTTCAACTCGGTAAAAATAAATTACAGACGAAATGCCAATAAATTTTTTTTTATATGCGTGACAACTCCGATTTCAAATAAATTACCGGATGTGTTTGGTGAAATGTAAATGCCTGGTTTTTAATGAAATAGGCAATACATGGAACCTATCGGCAAACTTGGAGACGTATCGAAGGATTTTTTCAGGGAGAGCAAAGAAAAGGAAATTATGAAAACGTTGCAGTTTTGTGGTTTTGAGTTCATTTTTATAGAGTTCACTTCTTCTTTGTTTTGGTCATGTATAGTTTGTGAGGTGCTTAGTATTTGGTCAACATTTTTTTTTTTTTTAATCAGAATCCGGAATGATTGCATGGAATTGGATTACTATGTATAGAATTTAAATAATAATGACGAACCAATTAATATTTTTTTACTCGAAATAATTTTCAATAACAACAAAAAAATTGCGAAGTTATGAACATTATAAAGCATGAAATTTCATTTCAATTTCAGTATTTTTTCCTCTCATATAAAAATATAATCATAGATTTCGTGACCATATATTTGAGCCTTAAGTCGAGTTTTACAGGTAGAAATAAAAAAAACATAAGCAGCCATGTCGCATTTCTGGAGCTGAGTTTTTAACGGGGGCTTAAAATTTCTAACCCTTTCATATATACAGGCCACGCCCAATACCAAATTTTTAATCCCAAACTCTATCACTTCTAAAACCACTTAAGAAATCAAACTTATAGAACAAATGTAGTATTTCTTCCATGCCATAATCACATGAACTCACATTTCTCAATATATAACTACTTGAGGCTCCTCAAGTTATCTTCAAATTGTCAAAATCCACCATTTTGAATCTATTTCGACCCAAAATACAGAGCTCGTATTTTGGTCATCAATTAACCCTACACACGAAGTTTGACCTTTCTAGGTTGATTTGGTGACGAGATATGGAAGATTCATGAAATGCCCTGCAGCAATTTCCCCTCCAAAAAATGGTTTTTTGCCAAACTCCCCTCCAAATTCATTTGAGAAGCTAAAAATCAGAATAAGTTAGTCACTTGGGCTCATTTTATCATATGACCTTGCAATAAAAAATTTTCAACCTCCCGGGTACCCCCACCACATTTCAAGGTTGATAACCCCTCCTTCTCCCCTCCAACATCATGTATGGGAAGGAATTAGGGATACAGTATACTTTTTATCGTCACTAATCATATTAGTTCATATTAATTACGTTTGTGCTGATTTAAGGCTCCTCAAGCTCTACTCAAATTTTGAAGATCCGCCATTTTGAATCCGTTGCTATGCAAATTCAAGAGTTTATATTCCGCTCACCAACTAACCCCACACACAAATATTGATCTTCTTAAGTTGATTTTGTGAGGAGATATGGAAGATTTAAGAAATATCATGACTCAAAACTTCCTCAAAAAGCCATTATTTGCTCCAACTTCCTTCAAAATACACTCGGGAAGTTGAAATTTCGATATGTTGGTATCTGTAATTCACTCTTTCACATGAGATGAAAAACGAAAAATTTGAGTTATTTGTCTCGTCTCCAGCTTGCCTCAAATTTTGAGTGATCGGTCATTTTGAAGTGTATTGAAAAAACAAAAAAGCACCTTCTTTGCATTTTTATGAAGAGTCTTTCACCAAGTTTTGAAGGGATATCACAAATACCAGCCAGTGCTACGCGTTTGAAAAAAATTTCATAAATCAAAACTTCCTCACAAAGCCATATTTTGCTCCAACTCTCCTTCAAATGCACTTAGAGCTAAAAACAGAATAGGTCAATTATATGAACTGATTTTATCATATGATACCGTAATAAAAAGTTTTCGAACTTCATGTACCCCCACCACATTTTGAGGTTGATAACCCCTCCTTCTCCCCTCCAATATCATGTGTGAATGTTAATTTGGGATATACGTAGTATACTTCTTATCGCAAATAATAATTTGAGTTCATATTAATTAAATTTATACTGATTTAAGGCTTCTCAGGCTCCCCTCAAAGTTTGAGTGATCCGCTATTTTGAGGTGTATCGAAAAAACAAAGGAATAGTTTTGTGGTATTCCTAAAAAGAGTCTTTCACTAAACTTTGAGCGAATTTCATGAGTAAGCGCCGGCACTATACGTGGCGGAAAATATTAATTATTTATACCAAAAAGTTGGACATTAACCAGATGATTACAAATGTTCTGAAACGTAAAAATTGAAGGCGGCCAACCTCCCCAACCCCCTTCCCAATCAGGTAGACTGTAATAGCTATCGTTTTCAAGTTACAAACTCAGCTAATAATAAAAGTAATGTAATATATTTCAAATAAAAAGCACAATTTTTAATATTTTTTTAATCATTGGCTCATCTGAAACACATGGGTTGAGTTTTCTATTCGTATAATCTTTTTCGAATACTTATTTCGAAATTTCCATTTTCTATAAATATATGAGAAATTGATAAAAAATCACAAAAAACAATTAACGTGAAATGTAGTAAGAAACAAATCAGGTAGGCTGTAATAGCTGTTGTTTTTTAGTTAAAAACTCAGCCCCTTTTTGAAGTCGTAAGATGGCGGACACAATTCGGATTTTTCAACGCGAGCTCGAATGGTGTAACCTGCCTTACTTAATTATATAACTTTGGTTTCTGGTTACCAACGGAATTGTTTATTTCATTTTTTGCCAATTGTGAAAATTCGTAAATGCTTTATTATGATTTTGATTTGAGGATTACTGTATGCAGTATTGCCTAGGTTGGGCTGAATTTCACTTTTTTTTTTTCAAAAAGTGAAAGGGCATCGTTACAGTGTTGCTGAATGACCTCAGAAGTACGTCGTCAAAAGTTAAACTAATAAACTCAATTTTTAGTCTTATCCAAAATTCAGTCAAAGCTTTATCAATAAAATTTGAAATTTTCAAAAAAACGAATTTTCGGACAATTTGAAAAAAAATTTTGTATTCCAAAATCGTACGCTGTTGTCCAAAAACTAGAAAAAATTTCAGTTACTATTTTTTCTCAAATTTACGTCTGAATCGCTTTTAATTTTTTCTCACAAGGCCACGCTTTTGGTTAGCTAGTTTATTAGTTGTATTTACAGTACTGGCTTTATTTAGGCTGTTTCGGGCTCAAGAGGCAAAATATTCTTGATTTTTACCTTTCAAAGATACATGTATGTTTCAAAATGACCTCGTATTGATGTTTTAGCATCAAAAAGTTCAGATTTTACATTTATCGAGCATATTTTGCCTCTTGAGTCCTAAACAACCTAAACTGAGTTCGTACTGTGCACACGGCCTATCAATTTACCATCTGTTTAATTTTTGAAAATGATCAAAATTATTTAAAAGCAAGTTTAGGCTTCGTAAATTAAAAAAAATTGTCGGTTAAAATTTTTTTCAATCTTTAGACGATGACTTTGGAAAGTAAAAATTTTCAATTATCAGAAAATTAATTTTTTTGAAAATTTAGAATTTTTTAAAATTTTGACTTCTTTTTTGGAATGGTGGTCTAAAAATTGAGTTGTGGAGCTGAAATGTCTTCTATATGAGTAACATTTTATGATAAATTACGAACTTTAGAAAGAAAGATATTAACGATCTTAAGTCGTACAGAAAGAAAATAAATTGAGCAAAAAAAAAAAATTATGATTTTTTATTATTTTTTTATTATTATCATTTTTCAATGCCTACAGTCAGATAATAAGTTGATTTTAATTTTAATTTTCCTATTCTACAAAAAGAATAAAAATCATCACGATTATGTTAAAAAAAAAAGTTGAATGATTGAATAAATAAATAAATAAATAAATAAATAAATAAATAAATGAAAACATTTCTGGACATTCGAACTTCTCAACCTACTCAATTTAAATTCACCGATACTAAGCTGAAATAATTTTTCCATCTTTTTTTTTTGGTAAAACCGACGAAATATCACATTTTCACATTAAGTTTAATATTACTTCAGATTTGAACACGATTAAATGACACGAAAGTTGAATTCATTTCGTCATTGAACAAAACCCGTCGGTACGTAATTATAATTACGTTCGAACTATGCAGAATCGCGAGAATAAAAAAAAACTCGAATAAACCATGACAAAAAGAAATACTCACATTCGCAAGCTGAACGTCATATTCGTGAATATTCAACGCGAACGAAATGTTACTCCGAAAAAGTACTTCATTTATTTTGCGGAATTTCACAAAAGATTTAAATAGTGTAACATTTTGTTGAGGGAAGTTTTGAAAATACTTCCACCGCGGTGAAATGGAAATGGTAAATAAGCAGAAGCGCATGCGGATATTTTCTATTTACGCTACAAGCTGCAACAAAATTTCGTCGTTTTGAGGTGAACAGGGGGAGTACGAATGAAGGTAACTTATATGCTTTTAATCAAGGTTAGTACGCATGGAGATGATTATTTCTAACGATGAGGTGAGAGCAGGAGCGAAAAGGGATGTTGAAAGTTTATATCGAATCAATTAATTAAGGATTTAATGTAACAAACTTTCGATAGGCATCTAAGCTTGCAGATTTCGCGGATTGATGTTTTTCAATACCTACTCGTTTGAAAAACCAGGAATTCCGCGGAAGTAGATTAAGTAGGTAGTAGGTACTAAATTGTTTCTTATCTTGATAGAGATATGATCTCATTATTATCTTTCATCTTGTGTCTTTGCTTTATCAAAAAAACACGCATGAAAATAATGCTTTGATTTTTACATTATTCGTACCATTTTCTACGTATTTAAAATTCCATTATTGGGGTGGCTCATATTTCGATACTTTGGTCTCGGTGTAAATGTGTAATGTAGATATACGTATACTACCATTGAATAAAATTGTTTACACATGGTTTTTTTGCGATCAAGTTTTCCTGCACTCAAAGGAAACACTTTAAAAAGCAGGAAGTTCGGCGAAATTCGACTAAATTGAATTTTTTATTAGGCTTCGATTTTCACGTCTACGGTATTTTAATTTCGTGTATTTGTCAAAAGGAAATTCGTGGGGTGTGTTTTTACCGAGCTGGAAATAATATAAAGTACGGTATTGGTTTTATTTGGGATTGATGTTATATAATAGTACATCGAGGTAGGTATCGTAGTATATTTGAGGAAGAAAATTTATTCATAAATGTCAAACCATCTTTAGAAAAAAATGTCATGAAATATGACAGATTTTATTTTGTCATTTTTGATTTTATCATGTTGGATAGTTTCGGATTGAAGGGTTAAACTCTTTTCGCTTTTTAACACTGTGAGATTTTAACTTAACGTTATGGAATTGAAATTATGATTATCTTTGTTTATTGTTAGTTCACGCGGACTATAAAAAGAATCGTTATTAGGGTGATTCATTAGACGTACCGAAGTACCTATTTATAAATTTTATTGATGACCGCTACAAAGTACGAAGTATGTTCAAGTACATATTTATGAAATGAAAAACATGAAAAATAAAATCAGTATGAGATAAGATGATAGGAAAAAATAAAATTAAAATTATGAGAGCATTAATAATGAACCATCTCATACCCAAGTACACCAATACGCCATTTTGAGTCTGATACATCTAATACAATTTCATGTATTATTCGGACTTTCAACTGGAGGTAGATGCTTGAAGATCTGCTAAAGGCTTAGTAATATTGGGAGGAAGCTTTACAGTGTGATTTTTTTCTATGGAATGTGATGACACTATGTGGTGAATGATCAGATCTTAAATATGACATCAGAAAGCATCGTGTCACATAATATGATATGTTAGATACATGAAATATGAAAGTGACCTATTAATATATTTTATTTATGATTCATTATTCTACAAGGATGGCGGAGATGAAGACGAAGGTGGGAGGTGCCTTATACGTATATCTCTTTGGATTCCAATTTGAAGGTACTTCTTCAAGTTAGGCTAATGATGGATGTTTTCATGAAAATTTTTTTGGTGATATTAAAAATGAAATTTCAGTTGGAAAGTGTGAAAAGTGGTTTTCGAATGAACCCTCGTTAAAATCGTATTTCAAAAGGGAGCTCATATTAATAGTATGAATAACCACAATTAAATCTAAAGAGAAGCTAATTATTATAAAATGTGCTTTCATAAGTATTAGAGGGCCTAGCGGCCTTACCAGATCGGATGATAAGCGATTTGCGATCTGTCAAAGCCTAGCTAAGATGAAAATGAGCAAGTGTATTTTCTTTAGTTTTCAATCAATTTTTCGAAATGAAATGATGGGCCTAGCGGCCTTACCAGATCGGATGATAAGCGATTTGCGATCTGTCAAAGCCTAGCTAAGATGAAAATGAGCAAGTGTATTTTCTTTAGTTTTCAATCAATTTTTCGAAATGAAATGATATGATGATTGATTTGATTTTTTTCAATTACTTATCACTAATATTATAAATGTTTGAGAATAAACATTTTTCATTTAACATTTGACTTTTCATAATTTTTTACATTTCCAAACTATAAAGAAATTATTTTGTGAAATTTTTAATACAAAAAAATTTTTTTGACTTGCCCATCTACGTATCATTATAATCAACTATACCAGTATATCATTGTAATTAACGGGGGAAAAAACTATATTAATCGTTATGTCACATGGCTGTATTTATGATTGAAAACAGTCTTTCATCACACAAACTTTTCATTCCAACTTTCTAGAATTGAAAAGTGGATTTCATTTTTCATTTGCCCATCACTAGCCAAGGTCCAAGGACTCTGGAGTTATATACATTCCAAAGGAATTGTGACAGCATCTCCAATCTACGAGGTGGAGGTAGAGGTACTTGAAGGCCATCACTCCTCTCCACAGCGGCACCAAAATATACAGTGTGCCTAAATGACTTTGATATTTCTAAAGCTTGATCCCAAATTGAAAACTGTTTTTTCCAGCATTAACCATGAAATGTAATAATTCAAATTTCAGCTACATTTATTATGTAAGTAGGAAATAAGGAAGGGAAAAAGGAAAATAGTTCTTGAGTTTTTTATTATAAGTTTTAATATCAAAATGATTTTTCATTCGAATGCAGAAATTATTTATAATTATTAAGTTTGGAAGAAAAAAACTTTATATTTGAAGACGTGCAAAGATCACTTAGGCGTTAGGCATCATGTAAATATTGGAAAATGAAAATTCTACCATGTCTGATGAAATAATGATGGTATGCACGTATATCATAGGTACCTATCTACCGTACATCTTCTTGGGTGTTTAGCTTATAATAAAACTAGCTAAAATTTGATTACTGCAAACTACATGACTAAAATTCAAACGTTCATGTTTTTGTTTTCATAATTATTTCATACATTTATTTCATTATAATAATATAATATTAAATTTTTTCATTTTCAAACATTTTAATCGTTTTATTCGTTTTATCGAAATTACGGTAAATACTAGTTTGTTGGTAATAGTGGTAGGAATACAATCATGCTTCTTCCTTGCATTATTTTCTCTTTTCATCTTTCTTTTTCAACAATAACCTAAACCAAGGATGTAGATTCAGTTAATATATCTGTGATACAATAAGCAAACACAAAAATATCATCATATTGGAAATAAAAGTTTAATATTCAAATGAAATGAGAAATTTTCACCACTTTTTGTATTCAATATCGAACGCAATCTATCGTCAGTCACCATGTTGATTCACGAAATGGCGCGTTAGCTGAAAGCAGCGCTCTTCACAATTGGAATTAAAAAAAAATACCCGAGTGCGCTAAATGTGCGTTGAAGATTTTTTTTGAAAAACAAAATTCATAAAGAAGGCGTTTTTTAAATTCGATGTTTCATAATTTTTAGAAAATTAAAATTGCAGTTGTTAACTTATCAAGTTATTATCAACAATCAAGTATCAAGTATCAACATTGAAATAAATAACAAATTTTCTTTTTGTTCGTTTCTAACTTTCTATCAACTAAATTTTAGAAAACATTAAAAATAATACTGTTTTATTCATCACCAAACTTCACTTCCTTCCTCTCAAAAATCCTCATTTTCATTTTTCTAATTTCTTTCGACTGATATGTATGATTTTTATTTCTCAAAAAAATCTAATTTTAGCCTAGGGTAAAATGAGACGAAAGGAAAATGTCTACATAATTATGCTGAAAACATAAACATTTTGTTGATCTTGAAAAAAAAAAAAAAAATCGTAGCCTATAAATTTAAAAATTACATTTTTGCAAAAATGACCATCTACGCGGAGTGAAGAGTGGCTGAACTCTAGCGGATTCTTCGAATTGCGAATCGAGGTGATCAAAAATCCTACATGGCTTGTGGAGGGAAAATACCAGCTGTTTCAAATTTGAAAAGGCGAATTTCCAACTTTTAAATAAAAATTGTAGCATGAATATTATATTACTGCTACAAATCCCATCAATTTATTGTCAGAAAGAGGATAAATTAATTCAATTTTAAGAAATGAAATTGAAAATTGGTGTTATCATATTATTTATGTAAGAGAATTTTTTGTGTAAACTGTGAAGTTCATGTTATACAAAACATAGATTAAAAGAAGTGTTCACAGAAGCGTCATTGTTGCGTGAATTTGAACGAAAGTTGACCAATCGACGCGAAATTTCAATATCTTTAATTCATATTCTTGCAAAATTTTACATAAACCCTGTCATTTTTGTTAAAAATTAAAAAAAAAACACATCTAATCCATTGCCATAAATTCAATTTGATCACCATGAATTGAAATTTGAAATACGACTACAGCGCTCAGGTGAGCGTGAAATCGTCAAGTATATTTCTCATTTCTTCCACCAGAGGTCAGCCACTTTACTTTTAAATCCCATATCCAACGTTGATATCCAACCGCTAACAAGCAATGAGTAATGAATGAACTAATCAAAAATCAAAAAAGTAATTCCTTGATCGAACATTGCATTTATTCGTGAAAATTTACTCGTGATTAAGTTTTATCGATTCTAGATTAATCGTGGTATAATTAAAAGTACTATGTTTACACGTTATTCGACTGAGTGAACGTATCTCAAATTCTGTTGGATTTCTGAGAAAAATCGTGTACTTAGTTGTAGGATTCAACATGAAATTCAAATTGATTTCAATGTTTCCCGTAGTTTTTATTCTACTTATGCAGTATGGAACGACAGAAAAAGACGAATGGAACACGAAGGATTACTTCAAACGAGAACACTCTCTTGTAAGACCGTATCAGGGTAAGTATAACTACATAGTTTCGTATTTATCTGTACGTCCAGTGTTGTAAACAAGTTACCATTTTTCAGGTACTGGTATGACTATCCCTTATTGGGATTTCATTGGTAGTACAATAGTGACCAATAACTATATAAGACTGACCGCTGATGAACAGAGTAGATTCGGAGCTATATGGAATTCAGTGGTGAGTAAACGTTATTGTGGAATTTTCCACCGAAATAACGGAAGTATTGCAATAATTGACCGTGAATCATCGTTTTTAGCCTTGCCATACACGTAATTGGGAATTGCAAGTTCAATTCAAAATTCACGGTAAAGGTAAGGAATTATTTGGAGATGGACTGGCCATTTGGTACACTAAAGATAGAATGGTACCGGGTCAAGTTTTTGGAAGTAAAGATTATTTCAGCGGCCTCGTCATCCTAATCGATACATATAGTAATCACAATGGAGAACATAATGTAAGATATTTTACGTGGAATTTCTTCTCGTGTCCTTGAAGAAATTTAAAATTAATTTGTTGACCTCGAATTTGACATAGCATCAACACCCGTATATATCAGCCATGATTAACAATGGATCTTTACATTATGACCATGATCGAGATGGAACTCACACACAGCTCGCAGGATGTGAGGCTAAAATGCGAAATGTCGATCATGACACTCATATAGCTATTAGATACGAATACGACACCGTAACCGGTACGTGGTGAAGTTTCTTATCTAGCGTTATTTATTTCGAGTATTGCTTCGTTGTAATCTTAATGATTTCGTAATTGGTAATAATTGATTATTTCATTTACATTTACTTGTTTGTAATGTTGCTTTATGAAAATATTCGTGGTATGTTGACGTACAATTTCAACTATTATATATTTTTTTTTATTAGTTTTCACCGATTTTGAAACAAAGAATTCCTGGAAACAATGTTTCTCGGTAACTGGTGTACGGTTACCCACAGGTTATTATTTCGGTATGTCGGCAGCCACAGGTGATTTATCCGACAACCATGATATAGTTGGTGTACGAATGTATGAATTGTTTACGGACGAAGTGAGTTCCTATTATTTATTCATTAATAATACAACCAGATGGTATCTTGAAAATGGTGAATTTTCATAATCTTCATTTTACAGAGAGACAAAGAAGATAGATCACAGATTATTCCATCAGCGGAAACGTTCGAACCTCCAAGAGGTAATTTGTCGAGAAACTTAACCTCTTGTAGTGATGTAATTAAATTCCAGTGTACAAGTTGTCTGTTATATTCTTTTTTCTTTTTTGTAGAACACATCGACGATCCAAAGACCAGTTCTTGGAGCGGTTTCAAAATATCCAAAAATTAAAACCACTGCTCCCGCATTCCAAAATGTGTCTGTTGTTGGTATTGTTCAGGGGAACTGAGTTTCTGATTTGTTTTTTATGTTTAGAAAAAATTTTTGTCTTACAGTTTTACTTTTTTCTATATAAGTCAGTAATACCTTCATTTTTTGTACATATCAGATGGTTTTTTTTTTGTTTTCCGTTTTTTTAAATGATTTATTTTCCTGGGTGAAAGCTTTTATGTTCGTTATTGTTGTCAATGTAAAAATCCAATGCAAGTGTAGCAAAAACTTTCGTTTTAATTTTAATTTAAAAAGTTTAGGAATCATGTATGTATATATACGCTATCAACGAATTTGTATATTTTTACTTGTATTTATCATGAACTTTATTTTAATTATTTACCTAATTATTTGTGGAAAATTGTCAATAAAATTTTTAATTTTGGTTTATTTTTTTGGGCGTGTTTTCTGTGAAAACAATACCTATTGCGGCCTACCTGATTTGAACTGTAAGAGATCGTATCTTGGCATATCATACAATTTGTAGTTGATTGGCCAGTGTAAAAGTTTTGTATAATAATATGTGTCCAAGAAACAGAGATTGCTGTAGGTCGGATCGAGTACCTTCGACTCCATCTCCATCAGTCGGAAATGAAGGTGAGAGATACCTCATCCTCAATGTCGTGACGATACCTACCTCCGGAAATGCCTTCAATGACACTCTCTTGAGCTGAGTTTCATAATTCGTGGCACTGCTAGGAATAGAAGTATAGTGAAAAAAAAGTCCAGAAGTATCATTTATTTCACTTTGCTGTAAAATCATCAATAATATAGATGGAAATGGGATTTTTTTAAATTTTTTTATATTCAATCACAATAATATTCATATAACAAACAAGCCATGAGCTACACGCTCATTGCAATAGGTTTTGCTTTTTTTAGATCAATTTGACATTTTAATTGTATATGTCACAAGATGGCGCATCCCGTAACTGATGAGATCTTTTGGTTCAAAACAAATGCATATTTACGAGGTGAAAAAAAAAATATTTTTCAATATAATCTCGTTTCTGGATTTCGAAAATAATGTTCGCTGATTGACTCTCTAGATGTAATAATTCGCTGATTGGCTGCTCCAAATAAAAAGAGGTGAATAATGAAAATGGAAAAAAGTGATTAGCAGATTACGTTAGGGTTTCGCTGTATGAAAAAGTTTGAGCTACCTCCCAACACTGCATCTAACTCAGAGCTCCTTGAAGTGTTCATACATCTACTTACAGTAGAGACTGAGAATACAAAATAGTATCTCTTTCCCTACCTCCGCGGAATTTGCTCCAAAAGGAGAAAAGGTCAAAATTTGTTCTCAATGAAATGAAAAGTAAGGATGCTACTTGGATGAAATCCAACTCCTCATATGGTTTTAGATGGAATAAGCTAACGTTTCCAACCTTAGTCTAGATGGTCTAGATGTGTTCGGAGCGATAGGTACTCTAAACAGTGTTATCTGGAAGTTGGAACATGTTCCCATTAAAATCTCAGATCCAGTAATGCGGCATAATTGCTTGAGGTTTTTTGATGCTTTCTCTTTATCACGCTGAGAAATGAGGAATTAACGAAGATTATTAAATAACTTTTGATAACAGATACCTATCCTATCTCAAAGGTTTTAAATTTTTCGATTAAATGTTTATCCTAAATGAAAGCCGATGATTTCGAAGAAAAAAAAGTCACTTTCTTTTCTAATTCATATTTTCGAATTTGTTCCTCAGAAGTTGACTAAGTAAATACATTCGACTGCAACCCTTTATGAATTTTAATCTAACATCGAATTAAAATGTCAAACATCAATCGTTATAATATTTTAATGACACGGAAGGGAATTTCTTAATTAACATGCCGCCAAATCAAACATACCTTAATTACTTTAAAACAGATTCATCTGTATTTGAACAACCTGATCGCGATTGATAGTGTAACAGTGGCGAATTGAACTCCCATTTCCGTTTTCACATTCGCTTCCAGACGCATTTCCTGAACCGGTAATGTTAATTTTGTTTATCAAACATATGCGTCGATACGTCATAAAATTTGCAAAAACATATTTAAACCGTAGTCCTACGGATATGAAATTTTTAATTTTCATTTTCGTATGGATTCCAATATCAGCCCAGTGCGATGAAAATATCGGAAACATATTGGTGAAAAAAACTCAATCGTTTGCGGGCGAGATTAGCGAACTACCTCACGATTCTTACTACGAATTCCTTCAGAATTCCGATACCGTCGTCGATAGAACATTACTTCTGCAAACGCTTTGTATGGATTTATATGGCATTCTATACAATAAAACAGCGGTTATCAGCGCGCCTCGTTTTTTCGGTAAAACCACGAATTTGCAAATGTTGGAATTCTTCTTCAAGGCCGAATTAGACGAAAATGGATTGTTAATCGATCCGAAGCAAACCAAAGCTTATAGATTTTTTGTCGAAGGAAGTATAATCGCGAAAAACGGACGAGTCGATGATTTCGATAAAGCTCCGTTAATATCGAAACAGAAGGATTTCATTGAAGAACATTTAGCCAGGTACCCGGTCATTCATTTAGACTTCATCAACATGCAGACGGTGATTAAATTCGAAGATTTCTTGAACGAATTCAAAGATATAACTTCAAGAGCGTGTCAAAAATACCAACCAGCTATAGTAAATCTATGCGAAAAAAACTGGAACAGTCGAGGGGTAAATTTCACGAGAATCGCTTGCTTAAGCACAGATTACGAAACATATATCAACGCTCGAGATAAACAGGAAAACGAACCGTTCAAATTAATTTATTCGTTGCAATTTCTCTGCCAATATGTGGAAAAATACTTCGGTCAACCTGTGGTCGTACTCATCGACAACGTCGATTCTCTTTTCACTAAATTTACGCCAACGAAAAATTCACGGTCACGTTGAAGCAGAGGAATCTAGCGGAGTATTTTTTCTTAGAATTCATAGATTCTGTACTTAACGACGAACATTTATACCTGGGTGTTCTCTGCGGCGTTCTGCCATTCCTTTTGAAAACCATTCTATCGGGTAAACCTGATATTCAGTATTTTAGATATACGAACATTCATTTAGACTTCATCAACATGCAGACGGTGATTAAATTCGAAGATTTCTTGAACGAATTCAAAGATATAACTTCAAGAGCGTGTCAAAAATACCAACCAGCTATAGTAAATCTATGCGAAAAAAACTGGAACAGTCGAGGGGTAAATTTCACGAGAATCGCTTGCTTAAGTACAGATTACGAAACATACATCAACGCTCGAGATAAACAGGAAAACGAACCGTTCAAATTAATTTATTCGTTGCAATTTCTCTGCCAATATGTGGAAAAATACTTCGGTCAACCTGTGGTCGTACTCATCGACAACGTCGATTCCCTTTTCACTAAATTCTACGCCAACGAAAAATTCACGGTCACGTTGAAGCAGAGGAATCTAGCGGAGTATTTTTTCTTAGAATTCATAGATTCTGTACTTAACGACGAACATTTATACCTGGGTGTTCTCTGCGGCGTTCTGCCATTCCTTTTGAAAACCATTCTATCGGGTAAACCTGATATTCAGTATTTTAGATATACGAACCGAGATTTCCATCCGTATTACGGATTCACGGTCAACGAAGTTGAACAATTATTCAAACTCCGCGAAATTTCTCAGGCAGCAGCTGAAGATGCACGCCTCATGTACTACGGTTATAGTATGGAAGAAGACCCCAGCATAAAAGCCTACAATCCTTGGTCCATCGTTAAATTCTACAATACCAAGAGAATGAATTTTTATTGGATTCGCGAAGGTCCTTATTCGGATTTAGCTGCGAATCTTTTGAAAAGTCTCAAAATTAAAGACACCTTGACGCAATTACTAGCCGATAAGTACGTGGAGTGTAGGCCAGTGCCACCCATTCATATGTATCACTTCGCCGAATTAGAGACGCTTCTTCACGAGGGCGAAAATTCCGATAAATTCAACAACTATACGCTCGGTATTCAACATTGGTTTTTATGGTTATCCAACGCCGATGGATCGTTGGTCGTTGAAAGCAGTCAGAATGGTTCCTATTACACTAAAATACCGACTACTGAAAACAGAGAAGGCTTAATCGCTCTATCGTTGAATAGAAAGTTGAAATTCAGAGAAGGCTTGCTCGCCGGTAATTCCACCCTCAAAGAAGTGCCTGTAATAGCATAATAGTCGTGTTCACCATTCGCAAAATCAGTCCGTTTAGTATTATTATTTTTAAATCGTACCTCGTTCAAATCGTACAACCGATGAATAAAAGAGTAAAAATATTCTTCCTCTCGAAAATAATCTGCCAATAAAACGTAGACTTTTTCATTGCTTTTATTTTCAAATAAAAATTACCAAATAAAATCACAAATAATAATAAAAACGGAACATAAAGGAAACTAGACTTTAAAATAAGAAAAAAGAAACGAAAAATAAAAATAATTTACAAAATACTAGTTGAGCAATAAAAACATGGAACTTTTATCGCAGCTATTTACATAAATAAAACAGGGTTATCGTAGCTAAAACTCCTATTAACAGCCTACGTAAAAAATAGCTTTTTGTTCACATCCTTCGTACAGCGGCGCGTTACGTGCTACAAATAAAAGCGAAAAATGAATTCTATTTGACAACCCTTATCGTACGACAAACCCCTTATCTCGGGCTAAAAATAAATTCTGTTGAAAATCCAATGGGTTAAATCGTACTAAAAAGTTTCGATGATTGTGATGCAACTTATGGGCGAGAGAGGGCAGAAAAAAAGGCCTTTTTATTTCACAACCAATTTATCCGAATAGTAACCACTTAATGAGCGCAGCTAAGCATTTTGTCTTTTCATAATACATTAATTTAATCAATTTTATATGATGGTTTAACAGCGAACCAGGTGCAAGGGTGGGTAGATATTTGGAGTTATTGAGGGATAGAATCACATAAAGCTAAATATAAATTACAACTAAGCTTATGAACTTACTTTTCAACGTAGAATCGTTTTGAAAAGCTTATCGAAAATGTTTTATGTAAGTAATTATATTTACGCAATTTTTAATTTTTTTTCCTTCAAATTTTCAACATTGCAGCTCATAATCAATTACTTCTTCATAATGGTTTTTTTTTGAACTCATTCGAAGACTAAATAATTTTTTTTTAATCATACCAATAGAAATATCTGAGTACTTCACTTTATAAACAGTGCTACGCAATACTGAACCTATTTTTTGTTCAATTTCTTCATGTTGTTGTAAAAAGCAATAAAAAAATTCTACGCTTTGCGTAATACGCAATATCAAAATTTTCTTCTACTAAGTGATGAATATGCGTTTGAAATAGTGAAAAAAGTTAGTTCGTTTGATGCAAAAAAAATGGTGTACAAGTAAAGAGGTCATGTATGTTCTAGCGCACTTATGAGTTTCTCCATTTTTCACTGAATCTTTCCTTATCTTATAGAATCGAAAAAAATCTTAATTTTTCCAAAGTAAATATTTCATCATTTCAGAAGACAAAATGGAACCATAAAATTAATTTTTTCTCACAATTTTTCGTTGTTTTGGAAACAGTATTACAATTTTCAAGTTTTTCTTTAGAATGGCTCTAAAAAAGAAAAAAACGTTTGCCTGCTCAAAGTAAAAAGAAATTTTTGATCTGACTAACGCTTAGAGTGCCATATCGCTAGGAATGACAGTAAGTATATAATTTCAGTCGCATAAAAATTTCAGGCCTATATTGGATAAACTTAATTTTTTTTTTTTTTTTTTTTTGAACAAAGCAGGTATTAGATGCTAGTTAGCAATTTCATGACCCTCGAACTACACCAAGGAACAAACTAAGTGAAATTTATGATCCAAATTCCAACGACAAAGTGGGTCAAAGATATATAGTACTCGACAGTTCAGATGAAGAAGAATTAGTTAATAGTTATACAACAGAAAATGGAAATCCAAATTGGCAATAGAATTTAGACAGTGTCAACAAATATATGGATGAACGTAACGAGCAAAAATCCAATCACTTCATCGCCATTGTGTAGCATTAAACGACGTAGTGGACCACCACAAGCAAAAATAAGGAAAAAGGAAACTTCTCCACTACCATTTACAATTACTCACGATACGTGGGTCCAAAGTATAGAAGTTGCTTCAAATAAGAAGTTGTCTAAATCACCTATGGGGTCGCGTTGGGTATCATCGGATCGGAAACTGGACGTGGATTCCGAATGTTATTATTTTTTATTCAAAATTGATATTTTTCAAAATAATGCGAAAAAAAAATTTTTAGGGGGGAGAGGGGTGAAACACTCCCCCAAAAATTTTCCTCCACACTTGGGGCTCTTAGGTTTTATGGGGTAACTACTGGGACCCTTCTGAACACATTCCCGCAAAAAACCTGCTGTTCTAAATTTTTTCCACCTTTTTCATAAAATGCCCCGACTACTAATTATAATGATGAGAACGTCCAAGTGAAACATAGCTCTTCAAGTAAAAAAAAAACGTCTAAATCACTTGAAGTAGATTATGAGAACTTGCAGGTATGTACACATACAATTATTTTTGTGCGTTGATAGGTACCTACCATGCGTGTGTCAGGTAGACCTACCTACTAGCGATGATACAAATGATGAGAAATACGATAGATGCTATGGCTGCTCATTGATCGATTGAGTCCATCAAAACATGAATACAGATATGAATGCTACGTTTGTACCTGGCTGTATGATCTATTTGGAATTCCATTTCCTCATTCTATTAGTTTGAGCACTCAGTTCGATCCCTCGTGAAGAACGAATAAGAAACTATGTAGCTTGTGTTGCATTTACTACATTCCGATTATTCTTATACATTTAGATAAAATAAACGCATCTGACAATTCATCAAGTGACAACTCAGCTGGATCTCGATCACCAATGAATGAAAGTGATTCAACGAACATAAAGTTTAAAAAATACATAATGGTTAATAATTCCATTTCATCTGAACAATATTAATCTTTGGAGATTCGTGCACTCATTTATTCATATCCCTTGTAATTTTAGACTAAAAATAATCCAAAGGTTTCATCAGCTGTGTCGACGCATTTTGGGATTGCATTAATTTTTGAAACTATTGTTAACACTCAACGTTTCCGAAAAACAGGTTCCTCCACAGTTTGTATCAATTTCTTTTTCAGTAAAAGTATAAGTTACGTTAATTTTCATGCTGTGAAAAATTCCTGATGAGTGCGAATCTTGAAATAAAAAAAAAGTGTAAAATTTGCGTACGAGTTTATTTTCAAATTGTGGTGAATATTTGTCTCCCCCTTTCATGAATATTTCCATCAGTGTGAGCCTATGAAATTACGGAAATCCTTATAGAGCGTAAAAGAAAATCAAAACATCTGATTAAGACTTGATGAATGACAGTAAAAGCTACATTATGAAAAAGTGAGAAATCTTCCATTACCATATTCTTGCGTTAGAAAGAGTATGAGAAAAATATACATAATTCATAAAAAATTAATATAAAAAATTGAAAATTTCAAGAATTGACTTTACAAAAAATTACAAGAAAATGATCTATTTTTCTTCTGAAAACAGATAAAATGATGAAAAATTTATACAAAAGTTCGAAAACATTTGACAGTTTTAAATTTTTATCAAAAAGATACCGAGGAAATTGATATAAGTTTGATATAAATATTTGAAAATCTGAGCCTGCGCCGGAAGTTGGGAAAACCTGATACAATTTAAATATAAAATTTCGAAAATTTCGTGACTTGAGTTGACCAAAGTTGTGAGAAGAATTATCGATTTATCTCCTAAAAATGAGAGAAATCTTGATATTGAAAAATGAAAAATTTTTGGGATTTCTAAAATGATGAAAATTGTATGAAATAGTAGGAACTCTTAGACTGCGCTAATGGTGCTCTAAAACAAAAATCATCATCTGTATAGAATGTAAGATGAATAGAGAAAATATAAATTTATGAAAAATTGATACAAAATTTTGTTACCCAACTTGACAGAAAATTCGAAAAAAATGAGCTATTTTTCTTCTGAAGACAACGAAAACGAGTGAGTGAATTTTCTCGGAGTTTTCTAAGTAGTAAAAAAATGTCAAAGGTCTATTCTACATACACGATTGCATACTGGTTTGCCTGCCAAATGACCATTTTCGCACATCTTGATTCTCAAATACTACTTATCTGTTTAACTTGAAATTTGAAATATTCATCTATAATAAGAATTTGAGAAACTTCACAGAAGGTTTTTTTGATTAAGTGATTGTTTGTCGAGAAAAACGCAAAATAAATTGGCTTTTGAGGATGTCATATTTCACAGCTTGTAACTTTCTTATAAATTGGAATTTGAATTTTTCATTCTGAACAAATTAAAGAGCAGTGTCTTCTTCATTTTCAAATTTCAAAAATTTTCATAAGAAACTCACGAAGAATGTTACTCTCAAAAATGTCACTTTTTTAGCATTACCAATTATGGTTCCCATATAGATAACATACAGTGCCTGCGAAGTTTGGTTATATACTAAAAAAAAGAACCGTGTATGTGAAATATACCCATAAAATATAATGAAAAAATTGACCTGCACTAGACTGCGCTAGAACAACATTATATAATCTACTCGTGCATATAGAAAGAGGGGAGGAACTACTCAGATTCTTAAATCCCATTCATCACTCCCCCTTCACCCTTCGCATTTCATTCCTGTTGGGCAACCGGTCATGCTTATTTCGATTAAGTTGAAAAAAATTCTAGCTTCAAACTACAATCACCATCTCAATGACAATTTGTATGTATGTTTCGTATTTTCGCCACCAGACGTCAGGCACTTTGCTTTTAGATCTCAATTGGTTGAATCATGGTTGAATTCTACATCAGTTGAATTTGTATAGTTCAATTTTAATATATTATTAAAAAAAAAAATAATAATAATAATCGTAATAATAATAGTAATAATAATAATTATCAATTATATCCTACTGTCTTTATCTACCAAGAGTAGTTTTGAAGAAGAAAAAAAATCGTAAGAAATTTCATGCATCTGAATGTAAAAAATTACAAAACTTGCGCGTAGGTGTTCAAAAAGTAAAAAAAAAAAAATTCATACGAATAATTTCACTCGAAATAATATCAATAAATACGGCGAAAGGGTAAAATATAAACATTAATTAAATTAAATTAATAGTATACTTATTAATTATCTTATTTCGTAATAAATACAACAACGCAATTGTTCATTTTTTTTTTGTTTATTGATAATCTCAATAAAAATCTCAATCCTGAGAATTAACACGAAATGAATAAAAACAGAAATACTGTTTCGTTACCAAATTAAAATATCATAACGTCTATTTAAATGAAAACCTTAAATAAATTTTTAAAAATATTTCAACCACGATTACAAATGATTATAGTACAGAAAGGTAACAAAAAAACCATTACTAAGAATTCAACTCATCGTTAAAAAAATAATAATAAAATTAAAAATAATAGACAAAATAAAAAGCAACGTTTTAAAATGACTGATTGTAGACAATAAGTAGATGAATTCTCTTCCACGATGTAAACGCATGGAAATTGTTCGACTAAAAATCCTTATTCCATGTAGATCATTAGCATAAAATATTGCTTTATATTATTGCCTTATGAACTGTGCGTAGCGTGCGGTTATTAAATTGTAAAAATTTTTCTAAACGCCTACAGAGGTCGTATCGTGTACTATAAACGATTTCTAATCGATGATTTTTCCTAAAATTTCGTCTACGCTGGCTGGCAAAATTTTCCAGCCGATCGACTTCAGTAACACGTAAAAACACATCAATAGACAGCCTGGAAGACAATTCTATGCGTCGTAAAAATATCCGAAGCAACTTAAAAATGAGGGGAAAAAAATAATCGTAAAAAAATCGCTACTTAAATATATAAATTGACGGGCCACCTTTGTACCTCGTACGTCAACTACTACAACCCACACAAATACGAAAATCATATATGTACTTATCTACTAGACAAACGTCGTGTAAACGACGAACGAAGATGATTACGTTACGCAATATAGAGAAAGATTCGATTTCAATATCACGGCTTTTCATTAACATATAAAGCGCCATTACGGACGTTATTTGCACCGAATACTCGAAACCAGTTTCATTGCCAACAAACTAGTTCTCGTTTCCCGGATCATCGTATGCAGTAAACTCCACCAAATTGCGATGCGTTTATACTGCGACCAGATCGAACCTATTAAAAATCACGTTCACGCCGAATGGATGGCGATCGGTAGCAAGGTGGAAATATTAAATGCAATCGAGTCAGCCGTACCGGAATATTGATTCGGTATCGCTCACAACACGTAATTAAGGATTTGTTCGTCGCCGAAGAAAAAACAACTATCTACATAAAAATCCGCAACGATTAACCTCACTCCAACGAGTCACGCGGTATTTAACGAATATTAAAATATGGCCATGTTTTCGAATACACTATAAAGCTAAATTCATTAGAAGAGAAAAACATAATAAACAGGTATACGAAGCGAAAAGAAAAAAAAACACAACATACAAACGTATCCGAAAATACACCGTTAATCGATACTAAACAACTTATAATTACGATTCGTACATATTGGAGATCAACTACCGCCGTCTTCGGTAACTTGTAAAACCTTCATGTATTCCGCAGGAATAGGCACGGGCTTAGCCCGAGCTGGAATCTTTTTCTATGGTGAAATTAAATTCGTTAGTTCACTTCCAACGATAATTAGACAAGGAGCTAGTTTGGTCCCATTAATATTTGCGATGCATTTATTTCGACTTTCGACTCTTCCGAGCACGAGTATACTCGTATTTGGTCGCGGTTTTATTTTTAAGGCGTAGCGAGAGGTGACCTCTTTATGTTTACAAATATCTCGCTAACCAGTGGTGGAAAGTAAACGAACGAAGTGTCAAATGAAGGAGCATTTAAATCGCGATGAATTAAATAGGATTTGTTTTTTCGTTTCATCCATGGTATTCGAGTTGTATTCGCAAAAAAGTGATTCACTCGTAAAATGCTGGAATACCATCTATCATAAAAAGTGGAAATTACTTCTATTACCATAGATGAACATTACCAAACGTAGGTGAGAAACATCTTGGTAAAAGACCAAAGAACACAAATCTCGTCAAAAATTGAACAACATTACTTTTCCATCAACTCACTCTGTGGGTGGGACATGAATGAGGCCTTGAATTCGAGTTGTTGATTTTGGAAATTATTCTAAAGCCAGTGAAATACACGATTTGGCGCGAAAAATTTTCACAATTATGAATTATCTCGTGACAAAAATTTCAAGAATATAAAATTTATGAGAATAATAAAAAATCAAAGTTGGTTACTTGGATTCATTTTATCGTATGAGACTGCGATAAAAATTTTTCTACGCGTCGTGTACCCCCCTCCCCCCACTTTAGGGTCGATAACCCCCCTTCTCCCCTCCAACATCATGTATGGAGGTGAATTGGAGTTATTGTATACTTCACGTTTTTCTAATTTGAGGGTCCTCAAACTCTAATCAAATTTTAATAGTTCGCCATTTTGGATCCATTTTGATAAAAATTCAAGAGGTCATATTCTGATCCCCAACTAAACCCAGACGCGAAGTTTGACCTTTCTACGTTGATTTGGTGACGAGATAAAGAAGATTCAAGAAATTTTCACGACTCGAAACTTCCTCAAAAAGCTGTTTTTCACTCTAACTCCTCTCAAAATGCGCTTAGGAAGTTGAAATTTACGTATGTTGGTGCCCGTGACTCACTCTTTCATATGAGACCAAAAACGAAAATTTACTGCATTTCGTTCACTGAAAACATTTTTGTAGCGTTTTTAGTTTTTGAAGTATTCCAATCTAAAGTCTGAAAATTGGCGATTTCGCGCTTTTCCAACTTTTTTCAAACTTTCCATTAATATATCTATGGAAGGAGAAAAGCTGGAATGGTGCTTGCACTGAAGAGAATGAAGCGCATTTCATACCCTATCTAATGGCATATCAACGGTTTTTCCCCGACCCTTCCTTCTTTCCACGTTTTGCAAAAACTGAACCCCCCTCAATGAGAACTAATTTTATCATCAACTTAACCAAACCGTATCTTGCTTCGTATTCATTAAATCGAAAAAATTATTATACCACCGGAAAGCTCATAGTTTACTCTAAAAAAAATGTCCTTATCACCTATAACGTAAATCGCGCCGTTTAGGCGCAATAAACGTGAGAAAACGCTTCTCTATGTTCATCTCTATAAGAGCAACGCGCGCGTTCCAAGGTTATGACGTAACAACGGGTGCTTCCGCGGGAACCCTATGTTTTAGCGCGCACCGCAAAATGCAAATTTTGGAATTTTTTTCTCAAGTTCTATGGGATCAAATGGAGTGCGGTTTTTTTTATTCAATTTCTAATTTTTTTCTCTATACGTACATATTTTTTCCAGAAAACGTCCAACATCCCCATTCATTTTTCAGGAAAACTGCGAACTTTCATCAAAATTATATAGGAACACAATTGTAGAGCTTAAAATTTGCAACAGTCGAATTCCTATTTATTTTTCTCTCCAACGTTTCGTTCTCGAAATATTAAAAAAAAAAAAAAAAAAACTAAAAAAGTTTTAAAGTTCAAAAGATCAACTTTTGGCGAACTTCTATGAAAAATGAATGAAACCGAAGTTGCAGAAAATGAAATTTCCTACAACTTTGTTCCTATACATTTTTTCTTTACGACCCTTCATTCTCGAGATATTTGAAAAAAGTGAAAAAGCTTCAAAGTTCGAAAGATCTTCAAAAACAATAGGGCTCTCAAGCTTCATTTTTTCTACTTATTCTCCAAATTTAGAGTATATTCTTCGAATTAAACGAAAAAACAAACCAAAAGAGTAGCACACATCTTGGTAATCTGCCCTCATTATATGGACATCCGCTCTAGACTTGAAATGTCTTCTAGTCTCTCTGACATCCTCGGCAATAGTCACAATATCATATCTCTATTCGCCTTCCTCAGACAGACTAAACTGTTCCAGAAAATCTAGACCTTACTCTCTAGCAAATGTTCCTCTGGCCAGAGTTGCAGTATATGGTACAATAAAATGTTAAAAAAAAAAAAAAAAAAAAAAAAACAGTGAACTCATAACTGAACTAACAAGGATTCCTAAAATCATATATTTTTAAAATACTATTTTCATTTCAATACAAGGATATTCGGAGAAGAGAATTTCAATGGTGAGTAAATTTTGAATTCCAAACTTTTTCAGGGTTCCCCAAATTTTCATTTTTCGAAATTCATTTTATCACGTTAAAATAGGGGTTACGTAAATTGGTATAACAATAGCGACTTCAATTTCCAATTTCGGACTTTTTCAAGGGTTTCCAACGTATTTGATTACTGATAATTCTATTTTCACGTCGATATAAGGGGTTTCGCAGATGGCAATTTCTACGGTGACCTCTATTACGAATCTTCAACTCTTTCAGGGGTTCCTAATACCATTTTCAATGGGTAATGGAGTTATCGCGAATTTAAGAGAAAATGAGATTTTCAAAAATCAAAATTTGGCAACCGCTGAAAAAGTTTAAAATTTAAAATCAAGTTTGCCCTCGAAATCGCAATTCCCAAAACTCATCACACTGACGTGAAAATATCATTTGCAGAACATAAAAAATGGCAATTTGAAAATATATTAACAACGCTATCGGCTGCTATCGTGGCCTAACTTCAGCATGAAAGTACATATTAATGACGTGAATATGTACCGTATATTTAGTATTCATCATCCCTTGAATATCGAATATTCAGTCTCCTGAGTATAGTACGACGAGTATTTACAGATACATGTATTCATGAATACTTTTCCCCGAAGTGTTCGAATACATGGTTATTCAAATATGGCCGATTCTATTTCGGCAAGATCCTATATCACTTCATCGAGTCCTAACCAGCAGGATGCCATAGTATAACTCGAGCTATGAGCAAAAAGATGCGCAAAAGCCACTGTTGGAAACCTCTATGGGTAACCAGTAGGACACGGATTCCTCCGATCCGAGCAAAAGATGCGAAAAGAGGCAGAAAAGAGCCCACCCCCAGCTGAGGATGTAGGCGTTCCATGTACCCAGTGGGCCCCTGAAGTAATACCAAATGGCGGTTCCGAAAGTCCTCCGCCAGCTAGGAGATAGATTAAAAAAAAAAAACTACCAGTGGGACTCATGCTAGCTCCTGGTATTAACTACTTATCTTTGAAATGCACGATAAGTCTTACTTTCTTCCTAAATGGAAAACAACCTTCATCGGTTTCTTTCTCGGGTACAGCATCGAGCATTAAATCCGGAGTCAAAGTACGATTAGGACCGAATACGTTTAATTCGTCGTAGCAGCCGGTTTCGATCATCTATAAACGAACAGAGTAAACAATCGTTATTTTTATGCGCAAAACTTGGAAACCGTACAATGTCGAGGACAAAATGGCGGATACTAGTTAACCGCGGTGAGTTTAAAATATTCATACGGATGGCAAAAATTTACCTCATTCTGCCACGGAATCGATACCGAACCGGTATTAAATTTCGAATAGAACGTATCGTCTGTTGCATCTAAATTTACACCTTTAACCGTTGAAAACTGTTCGATATCCAATACGTCTTTGGCGTACACGGCGTGCGGCTGCGTGAAAAAAAGAAGCAGAAAAAAATCCCGTAAATCCATCGACCACCTCACCTTCGCGATGGTAAAACGTACGAGGAATGAAAAAAACCAGTCGTTAACGCGTACTTACATCGGGCACGAACGGAGGTTCTTCCAAACCAGCTTCTAATCGTTTCCAATTAACGCATTTAAAAAAATCGTGCTTTTTCACCTCTCGCGCCCCGTATCGATTCATATGACAACCTAATCTAGTTTTAGGCGATTTCTTCAACAACTGAAATCACAAATTACACCGTTAACAATTCACCGGCGGGGTCGACACGAACGTATAATTCGACCGTCACGTACTTGTTTACAAAGCGATTTAGCCTCTTCGGTGAATTTCTGCGAGTACTTTTCTTGATCTTCTTTCACCCTTCGATCGACCTCTTCTCGCTTGACCTTTTCTTTACGAGCTCTAAACGGCGCCTGGCCTTCGATCATCTCGTACAGCAGGCATCCGAAACTAAACCAATCCGGACTAAAGGTGTATTTCTCGTTATCTATCACCTCAGGAGCTGAAACGCGATATTACATGGTGAAAAGGTCGTACACGCGTACCTCCGATACCGAAGATTAAGTTTTCGTTTAATTTACGATATTTTTCAACTTTCCTGCTTATCTCGAGCCCGGCGTCTTCGCCAGATAACTGTCGGCCGAGACGAGAATACCTACCCATATATCCAACCGTGCCTACGCGTCCTCTAACCGAATCGCCTTCGTTGATTTCAATCGCCAGGCCCAAATCTGAGATTCTCACGTGGCCCAGATCATCTAACAGTATATTTTCAGGTTTGCAATCTCTGTACACGATGCCTTGTAGATGGAGATGTTCTAAGCCGCATAAAACCTATATGTGGGCAATATCGCATTTAGTGGTAAGTCGTCATTAGTGTTCTTTCGGCTGAACGTATTATGCATACTGAATACCCACCTCGGCGGCATAAAATCGCGATCGATTTACGTCGAAACCGGATTCGTTTCCCATGTTATAAATGTGAAATTTTAAATCGCCTCCGTTCATTATAGTCAACACCAAACATAAAAAGTCTTTCGTTTCGTAAGCGTAAGCCAGGCTCACCTGAAATATCGACGATGATTTATTTTTGGCAATTTTACGCACGCTCCACCGCCTTCGTAATTGTAACGTAATGGACGAGGTCAGTGATCGATAATCGGCGCCTACTACCGTTAGTATAGTCGAACGGGAATAAATTCGTTTTCTCTCCTCTTCCGCGCCCTATCTTTCTCATTTCTTTTTTTTTCTACATGGGAAGAAGGGTGGGGAATTTTTAATTAATATTGTTATTCTAAAACTTACCGAGTCGAATTTGAGGAAAATTTTTCTAATAAAATAATTTTTCAACCGTACCTCTATCATGCGACCAGTGCACAATTTTACTATCTGTGAGCCATATTCTACAATATTACATCCCCTCCCCCTCCGGTATACCTCTTTACGCTGTAAGCATAAACTTGCGACAACTCTTCCTGAACTACTCGTGTCTCTTCTTCAATTTATTGAAGAAGGTTGCCTATTTCCACGTGCCTCTAGTCAGATGCTGTAAACGGCACGTTAATTTTTTTTTTTAAATCCTCTCGTGGAAAGTTAAATGCGTCGAATTTTTTCAACTTTTTTTTTTCATTTAATTTTTCAAATGAAAAAATAGTATTTCTATTCGTTAAAAAATATTGTATTTCTGAAGCAAAAAATTACACGTATTTTTTCATTTTGTTTGGAGAGTGGTTTTACATATTTGCCAGGGTATTATAATTATGCTCGTTAGAATTTAGATTTAGAGCGTGAGTCCCATACCTTTCAAGAAAATAAATATGTCAAGAACAATTTTGACGTTTCGAGAATAGCGGGATAGATGTACGTAATTTCACGGTGAATTGAGGAAACAGAAGTATTCGCCGAACAAATGAATCACGTTTAGAAAATGGTAATAAGAAAACTTATAGTGAAATTGGAAAATTAAATTTTTCTTATCGAATTCCAAATAAAAGAAATGGTATTTAAAAAAGTGCATTTATTATTAAATGTCATTGAAAAAAAAAAAAGAACCAAGTAAAACGCGATTATTTCTTGAGAAAAAAGTACTTTATTTATTTATGTATTGATTTTTTTATTGATTTTTTAAGCCACTGTTAAGGTATTTTTTCTTTTTTAGAAATAACGTATTTTATTTTAATCTTCTCCCCCTCCCGCCTTTCCTCCGTTACTAGCTGTGCGCTTCAGATTTAAAAATAACAACTGAATTCGTTTCTCAAAACAGATTTATAAAAAATGTAATTTTCAAAATAAAATCAAAAACATTATTTTAAAAAAATTATATTTTGAATGAAAATCGTATTTTTGAAATGAAGAATATTGTATTTTTTTTTTCAAACAGTATTTAAAAAAAAATTGTTTTGGCGTAAAAAATATACCATTTCAAAAAAGTAATAATATAAAATATTGAGTTTTTTTTAATATCTTTTTATTGGTTTTTTAAGCGACAGTCAGGGTATTTTTTTTTTATTAGAAATAATGTATTATATTTTAGTCCCCTCCCCCTCCCCCGTTCACTAGTTGTGTGCTTTAGATTTAAAAATAACAACTGAATCCGTTTTGAAAAACAGATTTTATAAAAAATGTAATTTTCAAAATAATACTAAAAACGTTATTAAAAAAATTATATTTGAAAAAAAATTTGTAAATATTTTTTTAAATGAAGAATAAATTTTATTTTCTTCGCATTACCTTACTTTACTCCATTAACGTGCCATAAACTGCAACATATTTTCTTTTTTAATTATATTTGTAAAATGAAAAATAATTAATTCGTTGAAATGAAAAATATATCATTTAAAAAAAATTAAGAATTCTTTTTAATCTTTTAAATTTTTTCTTTCATTTGTATCCTCTACGTTTGTAATTTAAAGATGATAATTCATTCAATTAAAAAAAAAAAAAAGTATTTATTATTTTTTTGAATACTACATTTTATTCTGAAAATTTACATATTTTCACCATAAAACAAACTCATTCTTTTTTTTTTAAACTTAATTCAAAAAACATGTTTTATTCAAAAAACAAATTTTTTTAAATTTAAAAACATGATTTTTCAATTAAAAAACACAAACCTGAAGAATTTAAAAAAATAAAAGTGAAAGTTTTTGAAACAAGGACGATGTGATTCATACATAAAAGAGCATGGACATATGTAGCTATGGTTAGATGGTTGAGGTTAATTGGAAGAAATTATTCATTCTGACTTCTTCAATTATCTAGGCTGTTGTGCCAGTGTTTACATTAGATTTTACTCGTCATTTTCGCTACTTTTATAAAGTAAATAATTTACTGAGGTGTTACGCTCCCTTCGGGATATAAACTCTTAATTGAGTAAAACGCTATGAACATTTGATTATTTAGACCATAAATATTATAATATCGATTTTTTTTGCTTAGGATTGCGTAGGTACGAGCTATTATTACATAACGGTTTCTGAGTAAAAAAACTACAAAAATTGGTTTTTTGGGCTCTTAGTATTAAAATGGTCTTTTTTTGTTAGATAACATGCGTACAAGGCAAATGGCATTTTTTGACAAAAAAAAAAAAAATAAATCATCAAGATCAGTCCAGCAGGAAGGACTGGCGAACTATGTAAAGGTTTTTGTACAAATTCTTTTAATATTTTAGATTTAAAAAAATATAATTACTCCAGGCATTCTAGACATAATAACGGCGTATCCGGCTATCAGATTCGTTTCGAATCACAAAATCACAAATCTTTTACAATATTTATAAATTTAACTTTTTTCTGTTTTTTTTTTTTTTTTTTTTTTTTTTTGTTACACTATGTACTTTACTACGAGTTCTACCACAATACCACTATGCACGTTAGACGTGAAATCAACGTTCAATTTGTAAGCATTCACAATTCCATATTTTCGATCGCACAAATCATGTTCGAAGTCGCCCATTTTGGAAAAATTGCCCAACCTGGCAACACTGATTAATGATAAAACAATAAAAGATGAAAACCTCGCGGCAGTAAAGCATTATCATCCTTTTAGCGTCCATGTGGCGCAACTTACGATGCTTTGTCATCTACCGTTTAGTTTTTTTTTGGATTCGTAATTCGCAACACAAATCCTCATAAATGAATCGAATCATTTCACGAATCCTTAGCGGATTCGATGCTGTAACTTAAGAATCCGCGATCCTGTAAAAAGAATCGAATTCGGATGCATAAATAAAATTTTTGGATTCGATCCTGTCCAACCCTGATATAAAGAAGGACAGGAGGTTTTGAAAGTCGGATGATAGAATTTCGGTAAGAGAAAAGGAGTGAATGAATCGAGTGTGCTGATGGCGGAAGTCTGTACGGGAAAATGGTACGGATAGTCGAAGGGGTGCAGAGTGGAGGTTGCCGAAATAGGAGGTGACTAAGTGACCGTTTGCCACAAAAGAGAAAATTTCTCATTTTTTCGCACGGAAAACACAAAATAAAAAAAATGACTAAAATCTAAAAAAAAAAAAAAAAATACAATGTGTGAGTAAGAGAGGAGAGATCATAAAAGAATGAATACTCAAGCTACATATAACTGATTTTCAACCAACTTTCGTAACCTGCACTTTATTTATATATGTACTCAAGTTTAATAATAACAATGCGACAAGGTGTATGACTCAACAAAACTTCTCGTAAATGTAAATAAATCGATATTCCAGGTATCGGCGAATACATCATGAACGTTTTTTCCGTTACCGACGAAAAAAAAAACCCACTAAGACCCAAGCAAGCAGGTAAAAGAAAATATATCAAAACAATAGACAAAACGTACTAAATTCCCGAAACAAGGATTCCCTCATGACCTACGGATGAGTTCGATACGAAGTTAGTGAAATGCTTATTATTCGTCAAAGGGATCTGCTTGAAGAGCCCGCTATCTAATACGAGTGGGTTCCCAGACGAGGGTATTTTCTCGCATACCTATAAACACCGGTGAAAAAGCTCGGTTCGACGTTTCCTAGGTAATTTCGCGTCAGCTCTTTCGAAACCCACACCGGCATCTTTTCGAGCACCGAGTCCGCCGTCGATTTACATATCAAAGACTTTAGTTAAGGTTTTCACGGGCGGACCCCGACAATAGACGTTTCAATATTCCGTTCACGGAAACGTCGACATTTCGAAATTTCATATTTGGACACGTTACCGTACAGTATTGACAGTCGACAAGGTCGTCTAACTCTGAGCCCACTCGAAAAACCGAGTGCGAAAAAAAAAACAAAAACGCACGCATACAGAAGAAAATTAACGAACGCGCGCCATTTCTATAATTACACCCGAACCTATATACGCCAAGGTCACACACCTTCGCCATTCATTACCTAACACGAACGATGATTCGGGCAAATTCTAACGCGAACGATTAAACCATCGATACCGTTCGATACTGACCCTGACCTCGGCGCGGTTCGTTGATACTTACCACGAATCTGGAATTGATTTTTTGCAAAATCTGCTTCTCGATTAACACCATCGGTTCGCCTTTCCTCTTCTTGATCCTCTTCTTTTCCAATTTCTTGCACGCGTACATCTTGCCGGTGGCACGTACCTGGCAGGCGCACACTTCGCCGAAACCGCCTTTGCCTAGGACTCGATACATGCGGAATGTCTTGTACGTAACCGGTTGACTGCGGTAACATTTTACAAAAATCCACGTTAACTTACAACCGACAAAATTCACCAGGCCGCTCGTCGTGACGCGCTTACGTCATCGTTTCCGAGCGCCGTAATTAAAGCCGATTTAATTACACCGAAAGGGGAAGCGAAAATAGCACGCCTGTAATTTCTCTCGGCCTGGTAATTTCCATGCAGGCTGGTTCGTCCTTCGTTAAAATACACACCGATGCGAAAAAACCTCCCGATATGTAATCAACCATTACCGTACCATCGATAGATGGTAATTCTATAAACGCGATAATTATTTGATTATTGTAATTAGCGACGTATTCGTAAATAGGCGGCGTGATTTTTTATAAATTAGAATGAGGACGTCGCGTATACTCGACCAACGAAATACATTCGCATTTTTACTCCCCTTCCCTGCTTCTTCCGTTCGAGAGGTTTTGCTTTTTTTTTTAATATTTTATCGAGTTTTTCGTCGTTACGAAATCGAACGTGAATAATTAATAGTTCTTCGAGCCGTTTTTCGAAGCTCTCAAGGTCGTGCTTATACATCGCATCAAACGTTCGTCGTGTGTTCCGAAATTAAAACGAATTTATATGAGATTTCATCGCGTTTCACATTCGTACAGATAGCAGACACGTCGCTACGTGTACGAAGCCGCAGTTCAGAACCGCCGCGACCCGCGAACCACCAAAACAAAGTAATTACTTCGTTCGAAGCCTTTTCGCGACTCCGTCGAATGGGAAATCGTCGACGTCAACCGTCGTTATACTTTTTAGCGTCGAATTTTCCGGCGAAAAACATCATTTCGTTTTTGAAACGCGCAACGCGAGAATCCCCATATATGTTGAGATAAGGTGCCGCGAACGTTCCCTATATTATATCGAAATGAAAGCGTATTTTCTAATTAACTTTTTTTGTAGAGTTTTTCATGAAAAACCGAACAATTACAGGGTGGTAAATTAAAAAGAAGGGCGAAGGAGGGCAATGTCATATTTTGAAATTTCTACGTATTTGTAGTTGATTCACCAAGGACGTAGTAAAAGGCGAAAAGGATGGCAACGGAATTCTCGTGATTTGTTTTTAATCAATATTGATAGTATTAGTAGATATGCCCATTAGGTACATGAATAATTAAATATGGTACTTATCGATCGAAATATGTGATTCACATTTGATGATAACCTTCGACCATATAGCATGGACTGATTCACGTGATGTAAATTCGACGGCTAAAATGACGCCAACGCGTACAACGTGTAGTCGACGAAAACAGCTACTGCGCATGCCCTATTAGCGCAAAGTACTGTTTATCCCTTTGACTATATAGTATATGGACCGCTCGAACTCTAGTTAGCGCAATGTTATGATACTCCTTCGACCATATACTATAGACTGCTAATGTTCGTACAGAAACGAACACCAAAGTGAAGCAAACAATAACAACATCATAGCTGCGCTCGCGCATGCGTAGTGATATTTCAGAAATGAAAATGACAATTTTCAATGATAAGAATGATGAATCAACATCAACTACTGATTTAATTTCATTAATAAAACTCAATAATTGAAATTACATTAAAGAAAGTTTATTAATAATTATTTCAGTGAATCATAACTGTATAAGTTGGTAAGGAAATTAAAACTACGCATGCGTCAGCGCATCTAACTACTGTTGTTGTTGGATTCAGTTTCTACCATTTGAATTAGCAGTCCATAGTGTATGGTCGAAGTGATACCCAGCCAATATAAATGAAGGTCGCAATTCCGAAAATCAGTCTGCGCATGCACGAACTGACGTTCCTTACCTAAAACGCCTCCCGCTTTCGTCCAGCTTTACCCTGCTGTCCTAGCATACGGGGAAACATGATGTTTCGAATGACGCAATTAAGATGCGCAGACGCGTTTATGGAAATGCGACCTTCATTTAGTTGCGTTATATTGGCTGACTACGTTTGTACAGTTCGAGCGCTCCATATACTATATAGTCAAAGGTTTATCCGTGTTTATCACAGCTGTTTGATAAGGAAAGTGCTGCTCAAATACGCACTTGAAGTCTTCGACCATATACTATGGACTGCTAATTCAAATGGTAGAAACTGAATCCAACAACAACAGTAGTTAGATGCGCTGACGCATGCGTAGTATGACTGAAATAATTATTAATATACTTTCTTTAATGTAATTTTAATTATTGAGTATCTCTTTATAATATTAAAATCAAAATTAAGACGCTAAAATTCAGCCCTCAGAGTTGAGATGCGCGCGCATCCTTGTTCTGAATAGCAGGTATAAAAAGTATAAAGGATAGCAGGTATACAAAGGGAAAAGAAGAGATAAATTTTAATAGAAGCTTTGTACATGGGTAAGAGCAAGGGGAAGTTGTTTAAAATGGTAGTATACAAAAGGGATTTTTTCTTTAAAATGAGCAGTGCAGAGAGTACTACCTCAATGCGCTATTATTTGTTATTAAATAGGTACCTAATCACTGCATTATTGTAACATGTTTATTTATAACATGTAACGAGGAAGGGGCGAAGCCCCTAGTAATTAATGAAATTAAATCAGTAGTTTGATGTTGATTTAACATTCTTATCATTGAAAATTTCGATGCGTTTTCATTTTCATTCCTGAAGTATCACTACGCATGCGCGAGCGCATCTATGATGTTGTTATTGTTTGCTTCACTTTGGTGTTCGTTTCTGTATGACCATTAGCAGTCCATAGTATATGGTCGAAGCTTGAAGTATGCTGTGAAGCTGAATCATAGTTATTTTAATTATATTAAGCATTTTCACGCATGCGCAGTAACGAATTTCGTCGACCGTACGTTATGGTGTTGGGGTCATTTTTGTAGCATTGGTTAATCACTCCATTCTATATGGTCGAAGATGATACCATGCTTAATTATCATATATAGTGACAAAATTGCAATCAAAATGGGAAATGAGATTGACAGGGTGTCTAGTCAATTTGAAAATTCGTACCTTTTTCGTACCCGTATTTTCCCTTATACATTATAATTACACTCTACATCTAAGCATCATAAGAATAAAATGGAAAAAATGTAGAGTAAAGTTGGTTTTCGTAAAGAGGCATCGGCGTGGGCTCCCAGTAGTATTTAAAAACTTAGGAGCCCCTAAATGGTAAGGAACAATTTTCTTACGCAGGAGAAGGGGGGGAAAGGTCTCCCAAAATTGAAAAATTGAAATTTTGCCCAATATTTCAAGATCTATGGGATCTATAAGAGAAAATAATCACAGATTTGGAACCTTCATCAACTTTCCAACAAATAACACCAAACACCATCCATTTCGAGACAAAGAAGAGTCTTAAAGAGGAGTTACAACATGTTGAAGATTGAAAAAAAAAACATAAGCAGCCATGCCGCTTCACTGGAACTGAGTTTTTAATTGGAGCTTGTTCAGATTTGGAAATAAGGTGGCTCAACCATTCATGACTACAGGCCACACCTAATACCAAGTCTGTAAACCCCTACCTTATCCTTTCCAAAACCACTCAAGAAGTTGAATTTAGAATAATTGTGGTATTTCTTACCACGCAATAATCCTAAATGAATACATATTTATCAAATTACGACTACTTGAGGTTCCGCATCCTCAAATTTTTACAATCCGACATTTCGGGTCTATTTCGAGCCACATTTAAGAGAACATATACTGGTCATGAACTAACGTTACAAACGAAGTTTGACCTTTGCAGGTCGATTTGGTGAGAAGATATGGAAGATTCATGAAATTTTGTTGCAGTAATTTCCCCTCCAAAACCTTTTCTTTGCTCTAACTCCCTTTCAAATTTACTTGGTGAAGCTAAAACCAGAATAGGTTAGTCACATGAGCTCATTCTACAATATGACACCGCAATAAAAAATTTCCAACCTTTCATGTACCCCCACCACATTTTGAGATTGATAACCCCTCCTTCTCCCCTCCAACATCTACGTGAAGGTGAATTTGATATAAAGTATACTTTTTATCCCCAGTAATAATATGAGTTCATATTAATTACATTTTTACAAATTTGAGGCTCTTCAAGTTTTGCTCAAATTTTGATAATCCGCCATTTTGGATCAATTTTGACCCAAATGCAAGAGGTCATATTCAGGTCACCAACTAATCCCACTTACGAGGTTTGATCTTTGTAGATTGATTTAGTCAGGAGATATGGAAGATTCAAGAAATTTTATGACTCAAAACCTCCTCAAAAAGCTGTTCATTGCTCTAACTACCCTCGAATGCACTTATAAAGCTGAAATTTAGATATGTTGTTGTTCGCGACTCACTCTTTCATATAAAATCAAAAACATATAATTTGAACCATTTGCCCCTTCTCCAGCTTCCCTCAAAATTTGAGTAATCCGCTATTTTGAGGTGTATCAAAACAGAAAAATAGTTTTGTCGCAATTTTATGAAGAGTCTCTCACCAAGTTTTGAGTGAATTTCATGTATACCCCCGGCGCTACGTGTGGAGGCAAAAAATATATAATATACCAAAAAGTCGGACATTTGCCAGATGTTTACAAATGGTCTGTGAAGACCCCACTTTCCACTGACCTTCGCTTCCCAAATCAGGTAGGCTGTAATAGCTATCGTTTACAAGTTAAAAACTCAGCGTGTATACAACCAAAATTTCTCAACTAAAATGAAATATAAAAATGACACAAAAAAAAACTATCAGTAATTTGTTACGTACCATAAAGTAACAAAGAAAAACAACTAAGTCGTTTCATAGGTACCTATTGAGAATGTACCCACAAATTAAAAAAAAAAAAAAAAAAAAACATTTTAACACGATGAATTTACATTTTAATTCGTCATTGTTCTAAGATCTTCCATTTATTTGATGCATCGTTGAAATTAACATGATCGAGTAGGTTTTTTATTAAAACATCATTAAACAATCTAATCATTCGTCGTAGATTTGATTTCGAATGAAATTTTTAGCATAAGTTTCAGGCTACTAAAGCTTTTCTATACAGTAGCAATGTTTTTCCGAGCACGGAGCTGGTAAAAAGAGTGTTTCCTGCACACTCAATCTACCTGCTAGAAAAATACCATCTACATTAGTACTAGGCAGGGAAGGGAATCCTTCGGTGACCAGAAGCTTCAAATGGCTAACACATTTCATCAATAAGGACTTCATACGATGATTAGTGTTAAGAAATACACAACATATATTACATCTCAAACCCACTCGCAGTGGTGTAGTTAAAGAAGTACATGAAGGCACAATCGTCCTTAAAATAAGGCGTGGATAAACGAAAAGTCCAAAATTTTCAATACATGGATTTATACGATTAAGTGAGTTCAAAGGATTATTCAAAAAAAATATTAGCCTCTTAGATAAAGCTCCAATAATGCAACGCAGCAGCTTATAATTTTTTTTCTCAATACCCAACAGATAATTTTCGATAATATCGACCATTAGTAATACCTAATTAAGAAAACTAAACGAATTCCCTTTGAACATTATCTCGTTCGATTCTCACGTTATTTCAAAGCGCTACGACGCGCGTCGACCATTTGCACTTACGTCATACCATATACAAGGCTTACATACGCCTGATGAAATTTGCACCGAGTTAAATTATCGTCTGCGTCCGTTCGAAATATTTAAATCGTTTTTTTTCCTTCTTTTATAACAAAAGAAATGAAGACATGAAATTACATTAGAGCAGTCACGTTATTACACGCTTAGACATATGTACTTTCGGTCGCAGCGTTTATTAATATCGGCGTGACCATATCAAAGTACGAATTAACGATATGGCGCCTACCTTTCGAGCCATTTCCACTGTAGGTATCGATGAAAGTACATTGATAATCGGAACAATGTGAACGGTTCGTTTGACTGGAATGTTTTCACGACGTCGACGCATTTTACGAATAATTCACGATCACCCGAGTTCAGATTTTTTTCGCAGTAGCTCAATATACTCTTGCATTCCTGCAACACGTCCACCGTATCCGGCGCCTGTAAAGAGAAAAATGTTTCAACGTTGTTTAAACGACGGAAATGTACAAAGATTAAATTATTGCCATACTTATTGTGATGATGGTGAGGGGAAGAAGGTAAAAAGAAAATTATGATAATGTTTCACTACTTGGGTAGGTGATTTTTAGTTTTTATTCTGTTTGCCATAAAAGTGCGAAGTACTGATTCAAAAAGCAAATTAAGTAGGTAAAATATGTAGCATGAAGAAATAGCACGAAATCAGATTTTGGATCTATATTGCAAGGGGAGGGAGTACACAAATGACTGAAAATGGATTTTTTTAAAAATAGTTTTGAGATGTTGTATAATATAAAGTTGTATTGCGTGAACCACAAGACGCAGCCAAGTTTTGGAGTAAAACTGTCATAGTTTTTCGTTATATTTGTGTTTCAAAATAACCCTATGTGCACACTTTGGCTGATAGATATCCTGTTTCTGTTCTTACATAGCAAATAAGTAGACGAAAAACACCATTTTGAGCTAATACATGTCTTATGAACATCTTATAGATGTACTTTCAAGCTGAGCTTGAATTAATGTCAAATAGATGTCAATAGACATCAATATCTTTTTCTAATTAATGAAAAATTTCAATATCTATTTGACATTAATTGAAGCTCAACTCAAAAGTATGTCGATAAGATATTCATATGACATGTATAAGCCCAAAACGGTGTTTTTTGTATATCTATTTGCCATAGAAATGTGCACATAGGGAATGTAATTTACTGACTACTGATGAATATAGTGCTTCAGTATACGCCTCTGCTAAAACTAGCATCCTTAATAAACTAAATCCTATACATCATACATCAATATGTCTCGTAACAGGTGCTTTTTGTACCACACTAGGGTTGCATATTATTTGGTTATAACCGAATATCACCTAAATACATATCGATGCTTTTTTTCAAAAACCACGTAAGTCCAAGTATATAAATTTTTCAGGAACGAGTATTTTATTTTGGGTGACAGACTTACGAGGTTTCTTTTTTTACGGATAGAAGCGCTAGTTGATGATTTGGACTTACGAGGTTTTCAAAATCGAATTCCTCGATTTTTTTTTACATAAGAAACCACTTAAAAGTGAATTTTGCCTGAGTCGGACTTACGTGGTTTTTGAAGAAAAGCATCGATATTATATTTGCCAGGCATTTTTGCTATTAGGTTAATAACCGCAAATATAATTTCATTAAAAAATCCTAGGATCGTCAATAATACAGTCATAGCAATCGATAAATTAAATATTCATGGGCTTTGAATCAGTGTTGTAGGAACGAACATAGGTCTGTTCTTGTTCCTGTTTTCGTTCCTGGAAAGACTAAGTCATTTGATCCTGTTCTTGACTTATTCTCATTCTCATTGCTTGAACTGTTCTCATTGTTTTCTTCATTCTTTCAGTTCTTTACATTCTCGTTCTCGCTTTGTTCTTCGTTCTTTCAATCCTTTATCGTCTCGTTCTTGTTCGTTCTTCGTTCTGTTCTCTTAAATTTTTTTTTATGTCGTGTTTAGTCTTTATGTTGTTGAAATTGAAAATGAATTAATTGAATGTAATCACCTACGCGTTTTTTTTTCGGTTTTTTATTTTCTTTTTCTCCTCATGATTTCTATTCATTTTATAACGAACCAAGAACTTTCATAAGAACGAAGAACAACCCAAAATTACATTGTTCTTGTTCTTGTTCGCGTTCCTTAGCATTTTACGTTAGTTGATTCTCGTTTCGTTCTTCGATCTTTCAGTTTGGAAATATTTTGTTCTCGTTCTGTTCTTTGTTCTTCATACATATCAGTTTTATGTTCTCGTTCTTGGTCCTGTTCTTCAGGAACAATGAAAATTCTCCGTTCTTGTTGTTCTTCGTTCTCGTTCTTAGGTTTGTTCTTACAACACTGCTTTGAATATTATTTAATGATGACGTCATTGTTTTAGGACTTTATCGTAAAAACAATGAAAACTCGCCTAGCGTTTTTTTAATAAACTATATTCGGTTATTAACCTAATCTTGAGATATCTGCAAATACTGCATTACAAACGTCAAATATCAAATGTTATGCAACCCTATACTATACCGAATGGCCCCTCCACTTGCGTAGATTTTCTTATAATTTTTACTCTAATACGCCTTAATAGTTCAGAAAGCACTTCAATCGTTACATCCTTAAAAAAATCCACCCTCGCACACTACAGTGATTTTCTTTTCAATAATTCTACAGAGAAAATTCTCACCTCATTGAGCCTTACTCTTCCGCCATTCCCAGTTCATATACCTCCTACTTTGCCACCATGGCTACTCTTTCAACTACCCATAAATTTTTCCCTTGCAGAAATAACGAAACATGCACGTAAAGACATTATAGCCTCAGCCTACAGAGAAATTCGTTCTAAATACTCCGATTATGAAGCTGAAATCAAAGTATCTCAATCATTCAACTCACTTTATAACACCGTAATCAATCATATTGCATCCTTCATTTATCTCCATCACATTTTATAATAGGCGCTTCCTTCTTCCCTTCTGAATCACGTGAGAAGATGAAATTGGCATTTAGCATACTACTCATCACTAGTAATGATATGAGTTCATATTTATCAGATCTCAGTCATTTGAGGCTCCTCAAGCCTTCATCATATTTTGCCCACCCGCCATTTTGGACATTTTCACACAAATTTGAGAGCTTATATTCTGTTCTCCAAGCCTTTCCGCATACCAAGTTTGATTTTTCCAGGTCGATTTGACGAAAAGATATGCGACATTCAAGAAATTTCATCGATCAAAAACATCCTCAAAAAATTGCTCGTTACTCTTGAGATACTGAAATTTGGACACGTAGCTGTGCAAGATACATTCTTTCATATGAGTCTAAAAAGGAACATTTTGAGATATTTACTCGCTCTTCACTTCCTCTCAAAATTTGAGTGAACCGCCATTTTGAAGTGAATCCAAAAAACAAGAAAAGTAGTTTTACAGAATTTCACAAAGAGTTCTTACAAAATGTCTATCAAGTATCATAGAAATATGTCGACGTTTCACGAGGTGATGAAGAAAGATATGTGATTAATGATTACAAATGGCCTAACATGCGAAGATATGAAATGCCTTCTCCTCGACCTTCTTTTTTTCTGTACCGAGATTTCTTTTAACGCACACAACGCTACCTGCTTGGGAACTGCGTGTGACATTACTTCCAGACAGATGGGGGCACCTTAGCATGCTCTTTACGATGACAGTTTTGCAGGGCTATTAGAGCCGATGAGGAATCTGTATAGGTAAGCGTCTTAGCGTAAAAATGGCCAGTGGTTTCTATGCATAGATTATGTGCAAAAAGTTCAGCGGAGAAAATGTTTAAAAAGAGTGGAAGAGGATATAGCACTGTATGGAAATCCTCGGAATTGCTATAGATAGAGCAGCCCGCTCGAACATTTTTTTCAGAGCCCTCTGTATTAGACTTTCATGGATGTCACATTATGTATAAGTGGTTTGTTCTTTATTGCATATACTTAAAATGGACTGCCAATTTAAGAATTAATTTTTTTGCAACCAGTGAGATGATTGTGATTTTTTTAAATGATTTTTGATGAATGCATATCAATTCAGTTCTCAAAAATATGTTCTAAAAAGTACAATCGTTTTTTATAGTAAAAATATTATTAATTACCTTCTAAAACCCATGTTATTTTGGTGATTTTGCCGCACAAAATTCGGAAAAACTGAGACTCACATACAGTACAGTGAAGGCCTAATAGAATATTGTATAAGTGAATACGGAAGGGAGCTGGAGCAAAAATCACTTTCGGAGGGGAAATGATTGGGAGAGATTTCATGAATCAAGCCTATCTCCTTACCATATTGGTTCAGAATGGTTAGACTTTGTATGTGTAAGATTAGTTGGACCCAGAATATGACCCCTTGAATTTAGATCAAAACTGGTAAAAAAAAAGGATACAAAATGGCGGATGACCAAAATTTTAGGTAGTCGTGAGAAGCCTCAAATAGCTAAAATTTGAAAAATGTGGGCTTTTCTGTAGAATATATTTCTATTCAAACTTTTCGTGTATTTTTGGGAGGGATAAGGGTTTCGCTGGTTAATGAATGTAGCCTGTGGGCATAAAAACATTACACGACAAATTTACCTGCAAATGCAAACAAGCCCCGATTAAAAACTCAGCTCCAATAATGCGGCATGACAGCTAACATTTTCTTTCCTTTTTTTGGAACATGTTCAATAAATGAATACTGAAATATTTATTATGAAGTCAAATAACTAATTTCTCTAAAATTTTATCGTTCCAACAAAAAAAATCATCATAATTTCTTTTGATATTCATCCAACAGTAAACTTCAACACACAAATTTAGTCATAAAAATTTCGATATTTAAAAAAACGGAATTCAATTACACTTTCAAGGCCAAAGAATATAACTTCTTATGCTACAACTCAAAAAAAAATGGTTTCGCATTGCAATAAGCACGTTTTTCTAACAAAAAATCTAACAATAACATTCTAACGAAAAATTTTCACACTGAATTTCACTGATACGTAGTGTTGAGGCAAAAACCATCGTTGTAAAAGGACTGAAGGAAGATGGCCTTCTTCTCCACGGATTTTCGAAAAGAGCAAATAACAGGAACGACAAACGAAAACGATTCCACAAAAATGTTGCCAGAATGAAATATAAAACATTAGTCAAGAATGGGAACATGAAAATTTAAAATTGTCGAAGAACGGAAAAAGAAAAATTTGAATTTTTTTTGCAACCTTTTTTTCTTCTTCATGTTTTAAAAGATTTAGATTTGTTCCGGCGACATGCTCAGCCGCACACAATGTAGATTTTGGAAGCATAATTTACACACAAGTGTTCAGGCGACTCTTGCGGAGCTGCACAAAACTACACAATGTATACAGGGTATTTTGGTTCAGTAGGTTGAGCAGCTCTCATCTGTGCTTAACATCTTCATAAACAATTTAATAAGGCTCATTTTCGGCTATTCGCTTGATTTTTTTTTTACGAAATATCAATAATTATGAATGAAAAACTTTTGTTTTTAACATCTCCTGTTGTCTGTTTATATCAAAGAAAAAAGTTACATTGAAGCGTTCGAGCTATTACATAAGACTGCACCGAGCCTTGTATAGTAGGTAGGAAATACTGACTCATTTATACGAATTACCACCTACTGGAATGTGCACGAGTGAACAGCTGAAGAAAATTAGGTTATTTTCCATACGAGAACAAAGAAAGTACAAATGGGAACGAGACAGTGAGGCAAAAATTGTACTTTTCGGCCATGAAAATTATATCAACTTATCGAATAAAGTTTGACTACACTGAAGCCCTGCTTGTCCCCTGCCTACCTCAGTGAACCTATTGTCCAAGTAGACGAAATTAAATATCTTGGTGCCATGCTTGATTTAAGGCTAACCTGGTGCGCTCAGAGTGTATACCTGCAGAATAGGTTAGGAAAACTTAATTATATGAACTACTACCTAGCACAGCAATTTTCATGAAAACATTTGGCTAAAGTATATACTGCTCTCTATGAATCTCTGCTTAGGTATGGTATCATTCATTGGGGTAACGCTCCTCGTTATCATTTGGATCCAATTCGTGTGTTGCAAAATAGAGCTATTAGGAGCGCTACAGGTATAAACGCTAGAGAAAGCAATGTGGAATGGTTTAATGAACTTTGGAGGAACTCTTCATCCACAGTGCTTGTTGCTATGCACACAGAAGAAATGTTGAAAATTTATACCGTCGACACACTTTGAGATCGATAAGCCCTCCTTCTTCCCTCCAACATGATTTGGGATATAGTATGCTTCTTATCTCCAATAATCATGAGAATTCATATAAACCATATTTTCATTAATTTGAGACTCCTCAAGTTCTATTAAAATTTTGATAATTCGCCATTTTGGATACATTTTGACCTGAATTCAAGAGATCACATTCTGGTTACCTACTAATCCCACAGTGACCGGCTCTGTGGATATACAAACATAAAGGGCAGCACCCAGAGGGTTTTCCGATAGCGGCCATTAAGAAGGTCATTCCCCACAAAAGCTCTAAAATTTGAGAGGAGTGGGAGCAGGCTACCAAAGCTAAATAGACCTACCGACTCTTCTCCTCCTTCCTGTCATATTTCTAGGCCAACGTTAAGTTGGACTTCTTTGTCAGCCAAGCCATATTAGGCCATGGCTGCTTCGGAGGATACTCCCTTAAGTTTAGGAAGCGCTCCTCCATCGCATGCAGATGTGTCCATCCAGTCGAGTACCATGAGCACACATTTCTCCAGTGCCCTCGCCATGCAGATGATCGACTAAATCCCTCTTCTCGCACTCCACCCATCATGTTTCATATATGCGGCGGCTGGTTAGGCAACTCTGGGAGGTCTCCCCAGGCCTTAGTCTAGACCTCAGCTGGCTCCCTTTGGGCCCTCTTGTCCTCACTTCTTAAAGGGTCACGCCATAGCTGGTCTGCCCAAGACTGAGGGCGCTACTTCTGCAAGCAAGCCGCCCTTTCCCACTCATCCCAAACTTACAGATTGCTGGGATCCACTACTCTGAGCAATCGTCAAAGTATGATAGAAGAGTGGAGTTCCCTTAAGGCAACTTGGAAGTGGATGTAAAGGAGATATGGAAAATTCAAGAAATTTTATGACTCAAAACCTCCTCAAAAAGCTGTTTTTTACTCCAACTCCCCTCCAAATGCACTTTGGAAGGTGAAATTTGGTTATGTTGGTTTCCGTGACTCGCTCTTTCATATGAAATCAAAAACGAAAAATTTGAGCTATTTGCCGTGTCTCCAGCACTTCTCAAAATTTGAGTGATCTCCCATTTTGAGGTATATAAAATAAAAGTAACTTTTTTCGCATTTTCAAGAAAAATCTCTCACCAAATTTTGAGCGAATTTTATGGATATCAGGTGGCGCTTCGCATGGGATATAAAAAGTTGGAAATTTGCCAGATAATTACAAATGGTATGAACTGCAGCAGATTTGGAGACCCCACCTTCCCCAATCAGGTAGGCTGTAATAGCTATCGTTTTGATTAGAAACTCAGCTAAGAAAAAATTGTATTCTTATTTACAAAATTAAATTAAATTTTTAATTGAAATACTTTTCTTGTCATGGTGATCCGTGTGTTTTCTCTAATAAAAGGGGTGACTAACGTGAAGGGGATGCTTTCAGAACTAGCTCATACTGATGCCTCGTTCATTTCAAAATGTAAATTTAGACTAGATTACATCATGCGCTTATGAGATTACGAAAATTTTAGATAAAAAAACACACACCTAAATTCACATCCGATTAAATACTAGAACAACGTTATGGGCGTCCCTAAGTAACATTCATCATTTCAAGCGCTCGAAATATATGCGGCGTAGCTTTCTAAAACATAATTACATTTCGTTTAGAGCATCGTGCAGGATTAAGCGAATCGCAATCCTGAAAACTTTTCATTTAGCTGGTAACGACTCATGAAAGTCTACTCTTCTAAATCGCTGTTACGCTCGGGAAAAATCAATTTTGTAAATTATACACAAACGTATTTGCATCGTTTACAAAACCAACAACTAGAAAGGTCATCTTTGGTAGTGATAATTGGAAAATAGAAACGCAAAAAAGCTTTTCTATTAATAACAAAAAATCCTATTTTCATTTTAAAAACACGCACCATACCAAAAATTCACGAATGGTGGTCAAGGCCATTAAATGAATCAAACTGAGTGAAATATGTATCTACCTTATTTTCGCGAGGAAAATATATTTCGAATGATGAATTTTCATAATATTATGAATAAAATTTTTGGAATTAATTTTTTATACATGTCAGACAACTTGAACCTCCAAAGAACGACCAACGGGAATAATTTTGATTGAAATTATTTTCAGTATAATACACATTTGTTTTCTTTATGCCCTCACCAACATACTTGTAAGTTTCCGAGAGCGATGGAAAAGTTTCAAAAAAAAGTAACACAAAAAAGTATCGTTGTGAAAAATAATTTTCGATGAAACTTGCCACAAAAATAAATTTTTCGAAGGAAGGTATATTTCACTTAGATCAACTCAAAACATGAAAAAACACTCGAAGAGAGATTTTTGAGGTAACTTCTCAACGTTTATCCGTGAATCTTTCACCATAAATAAAGCAGAAAAAAATTTACCAACTTGGCCTGTAGCATGTAAAAACACGTCATTTTGGTTCTTACTCGGAGCATAAGAGGGGTAGGGGAAGACAACAAATTTACGTTACGCCTCGAAAATTATTTTCTATAAACTTTTGAATGATCTACAGCTCACTTTGTGAAGCCAATCATTGAAAAATTATTTCAAAGAACCTTTTTTTTTTTTTTTTTTGAAGATTTTCATATTTTGATTGGATTGAGTAAAGTATAAATTCTTCAAAAAGATTAAGAGAATATTTTTACTTGGAATTTTATGGAGAATAATTATATATTTTCTTCGGAGAATTGGACTTAGAAACATCATTTTTTGACATCGTCTCTCCTCCTCCTCCTTCCATCACCACACCCCCACCATAAATGCTTAAACTCGCTAACAGTATTAGCTGAAACTTTGTGAACCACTTATTATAATCGAATACCTTCTATCTGAGCTACTTTTATCAAAATCGAGGAGTTGGACTTTGGAACCATATTTTTAGCAGTACTTCCCAAACATGAAGAATTCCACTAATTGGCTCCTCTCATTTTAGGGCAGATATAATTTGAAATGAGAGATCTTGACAAAATGGGAAGATGATAGCTATATATTAGTTATAACAAGCAGTTTGAAAACTTTAGTTACTATATTTTACAGGATTCCTTTCAACATTTAGGAATGTTAACTCGCCCTCTCTCCTCCAAACAATGATAAGATGTCTATAGTCCATGCAATTAAGTTAGACGCTTGGACGTTAGGGTACTGTCACAATAGATACGTAGTCTCGTAACATGCAATTGCCTCAACGCGTTTAAAAATTTTTTGCGTAGTGAAGATTTAATTTTTTTTTGCTGTTTGTAAATTGTAAATAATTTCTATTTTTTTGTTGTTTTAATTAAAAGAAAAAAATAAATAAAAAATAAATAAATAATAAAAAATTTTTATTATTTTGTAAAAAAGTCAACAGTTTTCATTTAAGAAAAAGATACCAAATTGATTTAGATTTAGGAATTATCTTCTTCATGTGAAAAAAAAAATCATCATCGTTTTCAGATTCGTCACAAAGGTTAATGATTATTGGTTCAATTCTTACCTCTCGTGCACACTCTCTTGCAAAATGATCTTCCTGCATTTTTTCAGCATGAAAAATATTCGAACAAATTGACGATAGAAAATTGCAGCGAGAAAAAAAATTCATAACACTTTCATAGTTAATGAAATTCTTGCGTATAATTAAAAATTTATTCAAAAATGATTTACAAACAAACTTCTTTAGTATACGCTCAACCTTATACACTCCTCCTCATTGGCTCGCATAACGCAACAAAACGTTCGCGTAAACTCAGGCGTCTAAGTAATTTGCACGGACTATAGTTTCAAATTTCAACAAAAACAGTATTATTAGTCGATATATGAACTGAAGGAAGTTGTTTTCCAATTTTTAGCTACAGTTTTATAGTTCAATTCAGTATACGTCACTTTTGCAATTTTTAGTCCTAGTCCCCTTCGAATAACGGTAGGGGTAGTGAACTAAAACTTTGACCAGAATATTCTATTATAGTACTTTTTGTGAAATATAGCCACAATTATTATTATACAAGAATTATGTAATAAATAAACTGAAAGTTTATTATTAGTGTTAGTGCTCACTTGAAAAAATATTTTCTGAAAGAATATCACTGTCACTTCGAACATTATACATATTTTTTCAACTAACAATGATATTCATTCAGAAATTAAAAAAAAAAAAATAATAAAAAAAAAACACGAATCACCTATAATTTTTAAAATCAATACAAGTGCTTTTAATCAAGTAAAGACAAGCATAGTGAAATTGGGTTGGGGATGAATAATAAGCTTATGATAAACCTATTGTCCCTAAAAACTTACTTAAAGATATGCTAGATTTCATATAAGGTAGTATAGGTTGTTGAGAAAATTTGATGACGCTTCAATTGGCCCATGGTGCCATGGTGCATTTTGAAAAATTAGTTAATAATTTTAAATAAACACGAAATGAACGTGTTTTTTAAATTTTTTTTATTGTTGCCTAATTTGGTAATTGAAGGGGAGAGGGGGTTATTAGGGAGCTTAAAAATGGCCAAGAATATAAAATAACTTCATGATAATATTCAGCGTTTTTAAATGTTAATAGAAAGATACTAGACGGTTTTTTGGAGGTGTAAGGGGGGAGGGGAAGAAGGGATGAGATATTGAGAAGTTGCCAATAAAAAATTTGTTCATTATAATAATGCTGAAAAAAAGATTGCGTATCCAAAAAAGTGCTGAAAAAAATATTTGTGATTTGATGTTTGATACATACATGTGTGTACATTGTGAAACCCCAACCTTAGTAACATACCCCCTATGAGGCACACTACATTCTTATTTTATTATTTCTAATTTGGCACACTTATTTGTGACTCATTCCGAGTATACCTAATCCACACCCTCTTTCTCCATTTCCAATCTCGACGAATCAGATAAATCTTTCATTTACCATAAAAGTTCAAAAATAATTTTTGACCAACTTTGGTGCACTAAAAGATCTCTCGTTGCTTGCTACTGAAACGGAAGCAGCACTCATTACTCAGCAAACGTGATTAGCTGTTGGCAACCCTTATGAACTTTTTTCGACATAGCATAATTTTTGCAAAATTTCTAGCATTCTGACAACGCACACTCAATATTCTCAACTCACTGCGGACAGATTTTGCATCCGCATAAACATTACATTTGTTCAATTATTAGGTGAGTTTTCAACTTGAAAACGATAGCTATTACAGCCTACCTGATTCCGGAAGGGAGTTAAGGGCTTAGCGTTTCAGACCATTTGTAATCATCTAGCAAATGTCCAACTTTTTGGTATACATATAACATATGAAATTTTGATATAAAATTTGCGAAAAATGTAAACAAAATGGAACTGATACCATTAACATTACCCAGACACCAAAGTCATCTTTCTACTGAAAATATATTTCTACGATCTCGTCGCGAGAACCTATCACAGAGCTTATTTCGGTGCATACTACGTCACGTTTAACCTAACCACAACATACCGATATCGTAAAAAATCTATAAAACTAAATATAAACGCTTCTCAGTTGCGTTGATTTAGCAAATACCTCGCGTAAATTTATCGCCTCCATATGACCACAGAATGGAAATAGTGCAGGAACAAACGAAAGATAAATTACTTTAAAATCTGTTTAAAAATCAAACGACGTCTTTTCCTGCCTTCTTTATTATTCCAGACAGACGACGTCGATGTTAGCCCCAACTTAAATGGCGAATACGACTCGACTATGGACTACCGTCGTCAACAAGTGGTTTGGGCTGAAATTTGAACGCGTAAAAAAGCTTAATTTATTACGCGAACATTTCCTCGTTGAAACTGGCGAATCTATCGTCGAGAATATAAAATACCTGCGAGTTCGCCCATTGCCTATTACCACCATGGCAGGTGATGGGTTTCTAAATTACTCGAAACCGTTTCCGATTTCGTCGACGTTCGATACTAAAAAACGGGTATTTTTCGCGGCACTCGAATCACTCCGCAGGACGAACATTTGAGGCAGCTTTTCACCTTTGTGCACGTCAAAATGGAGAAATCCGCCAGCGCAGTTTTTATCCGACCAGTATTCTCGAAATCGTCGCGTTAGTCGACGAAAATTTCACGCTTAAACGTGGCCAGAGTCGACATGAATCTGTTTATGGCGTATGGTAGAAACGTCAGAGACTCTTCTACTCTGTGATGCATATCAGGTGTGTTCATCGAATAAGCGTGTGTTTCCGCCGTTACCTCGTACAGTAAGCGTCATCGTGTACCTTTTCATCGCGTATGCTCGCCTCCAGCTCAATTTAAAATACCTCACGTCGTATTTCTTTCGTCTCGGTTTATTAAATTTATACCTTTCGCGAGATGTTGGGCCGACGCGTACGTACTTCTGTTTTCAATATCCGCCGTACATATTCCAACATGTCAAAGGCCTTAAACATCGAATACGTAATATCCTATTCGTCGCTTCACTCCACACAACAAGACACTCGAACTGATAAACTCGTATTTGACATCCGGTCTCCCCCCCTTCGCCAACTAATTCGAATCTAATCTTTAATTACGTAAATTAACTTCGCCAACTTATCTTATCTCGACGACGGCCGTAATACGCGCGTAAATGGATTTACTACGCACGCGACTCGTCGACGTGCGTGCCACACCAAAGCGATCGCCCTTTCGTACGCGTACGCCGAAATAAAACGATCGTTTAGAAAAATTAATTATTTATAATACGCTCGTTAATGAAATACGTGTATAATCGATACGATGGCGCGATTGAAAACAAAAACAACAACGTGATTGGTAATTTCAATATTATTATGAAAAGGACGCTCGAAAACTTCCTCAATTAAATTCAACTTAATTCTCGCGTACGCTTCTACTCGATGGCCTTATCAACGCCATTTCTTTCTCGCTCAAACAGAACTGCTCATCTCGAGTATTACGGGTTTGATATTCGTCTCCTATGCTCGACGTTCACATTACCCTTCACCCGTACATTCTGAAATATAAAACACCGAATACAATTCGCGTACACAAAGTAGGAATGTAGCTAGTCGACATTTTTTCCACCTCTTCTATATCGCGTCAAAGTGATCCAGTAATTTCAAAAGAAATGAAGATCCTCAAAGCTCAAAAAGAAGCGTCGAACGATAAAAAGAAAAGAATTCGTATGCTAATCCAACGTAAGCGCCACTTCTAGATGTGTACAGAATACAAGTATTCGACGAAATTGCGAATATTTTGAATTCTTCATTTTCGTCGCGTTAGCGTAACACACGTTCGTTGTCGACGACCTCGCGGTAGTTAATAACGCAGTCACGTAGACCGGATCGTGTGTGTGCGCGCGCAATTGTATTTCTATACAGGGAAATTACCGGAGCAGTTATTCATTTTAGATTTTTTATTATTTTAGAAGGTTTTTTTTTTCATTATTTTTCATTCGGTTTCGACAGTTTTTTTGGCGCTACTTGATTTTAACGTTTAGCCGAGTTTTTAATTTAAAATTATAGCTATTACAGCCTACCTGATTTGGATAAGACAGGTCGAGGGAGAGGGAATTTTACATTTTTAATCATATGACCATGAGCGACTTTTTGGTATACATATTTTTTTTACACGCGTAGCATCGACGGATATGGATAAAAGTTGATAAAAATAACGGAATTTCGCATAAATACTTTTTAACTGAGTTCTCAATAAAAACGATAATTAGGGAGTTTGAAAATGGCCAAAAATGTAAAATAAATTCATAATCATATTCAGCGTTCTTAAATGCCAATAAAAGACGCTAATAGGTTTTTGAGCTTCGGAGGGATGAGATATTGGGATGTTGCTGATAAAAAAATTATTACTCAGCAAACATGATTAGTTGCTGACAACACTTTTTCTAACTTTTTCGATATTATCATAATTTCTTCACAATTTTAGCATTCAGACAATGCTCACTCAATATTTCCAACTTACTGGGGACAGATTCAGAATCCACATAAACATTACTTTTTCAAGCTATTCGTTCAATTATTAGTAACTGAATTTTCAGCTTAGAAACGACAGCCATTACAGACTACTTCATTTGGAAAGGGGAGTCGAGGAAAGGTGGGGTCTTTTAATCTTTGGGTTTCAGACCATTTGTAATTATTTGACAAATGTCCAACTTTTTGGTATTTATTTATTTCCCTCCTCCACGCGTAGCACCAGCAGATATTCATGAAACTTCCACAAAACTTGGCGGGGAACTCTTCTTACACATGAAAAAGGTACTTTTTTGTTTTTTCGATACACTTCAAAACGATAACTCAAATTTTGAGGGGGCTGGAGAACGAAAAATGGCTAATTTTTTTTGTTTTTAACCACATGAAAGAGTGAGTCAATGAAACCATTGTATTTAAATTTCAGCTTTTTAAATGCATTTTGAGGGGAGTTGGAGCAAAAAAACAGTTTTTTGAGGAAGTTTGAGTCATTAAATTTCTTGAATATTCCATAATTATCTCGTCACTAAATCGACCTAGAAAGGTCAAACTTTGTATGTAAGGTTACTTGATGGCCAAAATATGACCTCTTAAATTTCAGTCAAAATGAATATAAAATAGCGAATTATCAAAATTTGAGTAGAGCTTGAGGAATCTTAAATTAGTGAAAATGTAATTAATATGAGCTCACATGATTATTGGGAATAAGAAGTATACCATATCCCCAATTCACCTCCATAAATGAGGGTGCAGAGGAGAGGGAGGGGTTATCGATCTCAAATTGTGGGGGGTGGGGGGTACACGAAATGCCGAAAATTTTTTATTGTGGAGTCATATGACACAATAAGTCGAAATGACTAATCTATTCTGATTTCAGCTTCCAAAGTGAATTTGAAGGGATGTTGGAGCAAAATCAGCTTTTGGAGGAGAAATTACTACAGGAAATTTCACAAATCTTCCATACCTCTTCACCAAATCGGCCTAGAAAAGTCAAACTTTATATGTAGGGGCGATTTAGGATCAGAATATGATCTCTTAAATTTGGGTCAAAATAGATCCAAAATGGCGGATGGTAAAAATTTGAGAATAATTTGAGCTTGCCATAATTTGAAAAATATGTGTCCATTTGATCACTGCATGGCAAGAAATACTACATTTATGCAACTTTTCGAGTGGTTTTTGAGAAGGGGTAGGAAGGGGAAAAATAGTTCGAAATTTTTGTTTTTGTCTCATATAAGAGTGAGTCACGAACACAACATATCCAAATTTCAGCCTGTAGAGTGCATTTGAAGGGGTAGTTGGAGCAACAGAAGACTTTTTTAAAAAATGTGTATTATGAAACTTCTAATATCTCACATATTTCCTCACCAAATCCAAGAGGGGTCAAACTTTGTATGTGGGGTTATTCAAATGTCAAAATATAATTCCTCAAATTTAGGTCAAAATGTATCCAGAATGGCGAATGACCATAATCTAAGGAAAGCTTGAGGGCCTCAAATCGCGCAGATTTGAAAAATACGAGCTCTCTAAATTCGTGTAGACAAAAGTACAACATATTCAAAATTGAACTTTTTGAGAGTTTCTGAGAAAGTTAAGGCAAGAGTTTTTGAGTCGCTAATAGATGTGGCCTGCGTAGTTGAGACAACATTACCTTCAAATATAAAGTCCCAATTAAAAACTCAGCTCCAATAATGGGGCATGGCTGCTTACTTTTTTCAATATCTATCCACTTTCGTTTTTTCCCATGAGATTTTATTTCTCCTCGCTTCTATCGAAAGTTCCCCCCGAAAACGTTGACTTTGAATTAGAATCTTTGTACATGAGATATTCTGGATTTATAGAACTTTTAAACGCCCACGATGCTAGAAAATTTGAACGTTTTCGTAAGCTTACAACACAAAATGGAATCGAGATTTTCATAAGTGAATAACGCAATGACAAGATAATACGGTGGGCTAGCGGGTTGGATTAGAAAATTTTTGTTTCGTCCATGCCCACTAGATATACAAATACATAATATTTTTGTCTATCCTGAACATAACCTTCAAATATAGAAAATATTAAAATTTAAAATCCAAACTTTTGGAATTGAGAAGAAAAAAATACAAAAATTTGTCAAAATTAAAATTATTTTTGGCACGTGTTTATTATAATTATTATTTCATTTTGACGCACTTTTTCTATAGGGGGAGAGAGGGGAAGTTCACCTAAATGCCGAAAAAAAATTCCAAGTGTACTGATTAAAAAATTGATCAAAGGGCACCATCCTAAATTGACTATGATGATGTTTTGACAATAATTCTTCAAATTATATGCAATCAACTTATCATTTTATCAGCGTATCGATTTTTTTTTGTGAATTTCTTCACATTTTAAAAATGGTAATTTTTTTCGTTTTTGTAATTGCATTTAATTTTTTCTCAATCTATCTCTTTTAATCTTTTCGACTGTTTTTCCTTTTTTTTCAATTTTAAAAATTCATAATTTCATCCATAAAAAAAAGTTTTGAATTTCGCTGTTTTGGAACGCCAAGAAAAGTGACATTTCTGTTTTGGAAGTTTCCCCATAAATCAGGTTAAGCGAATGGCGTGGGTGGGTGAGGTAAAGAATTTTTAACCAAATACTTAACTACTTTAAGAAAGTAAGTTTTACTTTAAAACATTATGAAGTTTAGCGAAAGAGATTTATTTTCTATAACCTGTTTCTCCTATGTATAAATCTAATACAACGCCATTTAATATTTTCTCATTATAAATGAAGTTTAATACGGGATGAATTTCTGTTTGAGAAAATTTCAGTACGAATTAATAACTTGGTAAAACGAGCTTTCGATTGATTCATATGATTTGCTTAGAGGGAAGGATTTTTCTAAGGTTGGTTAATTTTCGTGTCAAGATATCGCTCATGTAAACCAATTCGTCCGTGAGCGATACACGTTTTAGAGCGTGTTCATCATGATGACATAGTAATTCTCACTTCAACCACTTGTCAAACACGTTGGTGCGATTAAAATTCTGCGAACGATGAGGAAAAGAAAAAACGTCTTCCATATTGGCAATCTATCGAATGGTACCACATCCGAGGGCAATTTTTCGATATAGAAATGAAGGCGACTGCGATTCGAGCAACGGATCTACCTCAATCGCGTCGTATAATTTAATACTCGAGCATAGCCATTACGATTTACTCGCACTTTTCAAATTCACGAGAACTTTGAAAATTCGTGAGATCGAGAGTTACGCTTGAGGCGATTAGGCGAAAACGCCTTTCATTAGCAAATTCAACCATCGCACGCATATACCGACGAATATTAATATCGAACTCGTAAACTATTTAGAGTAGCGTGTATTCGTATACTTTCTCCCTTTTTTTTCAGCTCCACTTAATAATTATAACAATTGGAGGCATCACGGTGGAGGTGAAGAATAGCAAATAAAACATTCTCGTAAATCATGTAAAGTAAATAGGAACTAAGTTATCTTGGCAATCATTCAAATAACTACGATTATTTTAGAGTCGGCTAAACTCGCGTTTCGACGACAGAATACAATCGTAAATAACCGGTTTAGAGTAAAAAAATCGTCTAAAATAGCTGGAAAAATTAATACTCACCGATGGTTGCAGGAACCGACGATATATGATGTGTGCAAGGTCGGCTCTATTTTCATCCAATTCCAACTCATATTTTTCCTGAATTTAAAAAAAAAATACATCTAAGTAACACGATATTTCGGCAGAATTTTTATTCGGAATTTAAACGCAGTAAATGATTATTTTCAAGAAATCAATTTTTTTCAAATAAATCGGCTAGGAATACAGCGTGAAAGTAAGAATAAGCGTTCAGCAAGCGTAAGATAATTTCCGCAAATTATCAAATATCAAGTCGAGTGCAGAAAAAACGTGAACTGTACAGATGAATACAACTGCTAGTGGTATGATATTAATTTCACGTACGAGTTCCCATTTTGGTAAAATTCAAAGTTAAACAAATGAGACGAAACCATATAAAAAAAAAATCGAATGAGGGAATTAGTAATAAAATGTACTTACAATACAATCTAAAAAAACATTATATCGATGAAACTGAGGTTGCGCTTCTTGACAAAACTGTCGAAATAATAATCTACCAATAGGTTGTTCGTCAACTATGTAACTGTATGTAACGTCTGAAAATTAAGTTTTTACAGCAAAAATTACGACCAAGCAAATTCGTCTTTTCAATAAAAACAGGGCCAAATTTTCGTATATTTCGCTTTTTTCATATGGAGAAACCTATTAATAAAAGTTGATTTTTTTTCGATTTCCAACACTATATTTCGGTAAAATACATAGCAATGGAAATAGAGAAGTAAGGCCAAAGTGATAATCTACGGACTACTGTTGAAATTGTGTTCGATATTATTCGATATCTACGTTGTAAATAAGAAGTGCGAATGTGTTTGGATATTATAAGTGGCAATTTTAAATTTATACAGAGTTTGATATTTCGCTTACTTATTTTCTGTATGAGATCAAGACATTGAGTTATATGTGGGAATTGTAGAATCCTCTTCCATTTTTTACTTTTGCCTTTGTTGTTATCTGAACCACCTGTTAAAAGAAATAAATAAACGAATATCAGTTGAGGAATTAATATAATATGTATTTTATTACATAGTGTAAACACACTTTATTCTAAAGCAGTGTAAATATTTTCATGATATTTGGAATTCTATGTATTCATCAAATGACTTACCCTCTCTTGCTTTCAGGTATACTGTATTTGCAACGATATTTTCTAATTCCATAACAATTAACATCCAGATTAACAAATTTCCCGATTGCGGGTCGGTATTGGCCACTTCCCATTAGACGCTTTATTTATCAAATAATATTCGTAGGCGCATTTTAATCAAGTAGACGCTAATTAAAAATATATATTCATGATATTTCCATTACGTTAAATAGAAAATACTTAAACTAAACCTAATATAATGCAAAAACGCGAAATTCATTGATCAAGAAAACGCAAATTACATTCAGATAAATATTAGATTATCGTTCGGTCGTGTTCGGCTGAGTTCGGGGACGAATTTATTGAATGCATAGAATACGTAGAATAGATGGGACATTATGCTGGAAAATGTATATGCAAGTTGCATAGTTACGCCTTATGTTGGAATGAACTGTATTACTTTGTCTGTGAATAACATGTTAGCCGCAAATGAAAATCAAAAAATTTGCATTCACGCTATTGAAAAATTTTAATTTTTTTTATCCGAATTTGAGTTTTGATTGATGATGTAATTGTGATTTATTTTATTTTTTGTAATTTTAATTTTATCGCTGAATTAGTGTTTAAATTTTAAACTGAGTAATCAGTATTATTTCTATAATCTGGTGTTGCATGAGGGATGAATCCTGGATGAATCCAGGTAAGCTTTTGGCTTTATTGAAGTTTTATGTCTGTCTTTGACATACCTAATTAGTAATTATATTTATTGGAACGTAGAGCATATAAAAATTTGAGGAGGAATTCAAATTTATGTTTATATTTTAATGTACTTTGTGAAGAATCATGTGCAGTATAATTTCAATTTGAAATGCAGGAGTATTTATGATGGGTTTGAAGGCGCAGTATTCTCTATTTCTTTATATAGCTTCATCTCCTTCAAATGTGTTGATTTATGATTCGTTTTGTACTTGAAATGAATGCAGTTTTATCATAGCATTTAGTATCTTTGGCGTCGTAAAAATCGCATCAGATAAAGATAATAAACTATAAGTACCTAGATATAATATATTCATTCTGCGCCACTCCGTTGTTTCTGTACGCCGACGTCAATTCTCAAGTACTTTAGAAAATCGCAAAATTCCCTAAATTTTTAAATTCAATTTTTAACCATTTTAAAACAAAATATCAATCTTTTCCCTCAGTTTTTCATTTCAACATTGTTTCAATAATTCTAAATTTTTGTATCCAACATGTATACATTCAGCTACATTTTCTCATATTTTCCAAGATTATTCTACAAGGCCAAGTTAAGGAACATGATAGATTTCACTTTATGAAATATTTTTGTGTCTTTAATCTGAAAAATCTTAAAAGTTCTATTTTCATGATGAAGACCCTACCCTTATTTAATAAACGAACGAGAATTCTTGCGCAAATCGATGTTCGAAGATTGACAAAGATTTCACGCTAATATTTGAACCGCTAATGTCAATTGAAATTTATATTTCTCTCAAAAAAAATGGAATGAAGAATTTTATTAACTTTTTTTCCTCATATTTTCGTGTTAGCTTTTCTTTTTCTCATACTTTAGCGTGAGATTTTATTTTTCCGATCTTTTGTGTTGGTTTTATTTTTCGCAATCCTTTATGATAATTATTTTCTGATCGTAAACGAATCCAAGATTGCAATTCAGCCCAAGAACCGTTATGCGAAAGATTTTGCAAGTATTGGTACCTTACACCATATCGAGGGAGAGCATCGACTACCCTGTTTACCATCATTGCTTGTCAAGGATGTCGTCACTTGGCCTTAGGCCATATCGGACTATTAATACGAACTTACCTGTGGTTGAAGAGGTATTTTTATGTACCTAATGGGGAACGCGTAGTACGTCGAATGCTGTAAAATGGTATGGCCTGTATCGACCACAAGTTCACAAACCAACACATTCGTCCTGAATTCATAACCATATTTGCAGATGAAATAGGCCCATTCATCTCGTGCGATCAATTCGAGCCCCTACCAAGATCACGGGGAGGTGTGATCGCTATCTTTGTGGCAAAAGATATATGCTCCAAGTATGTGTGGTTTTTTCCCATTAAAACCACCACTGCGGAAAGCTACGTCAGTAAGCTTGAGCAAGTTATCGACTTTGCACAAGCGCATGGAAAAGTGGTTAAGGTTGTGCTTTCAGACAACGCTAAAAAGTTTGTGGGTGAAAAATGGCAAGCTGCTTGCCAGGAACTAGATATGGAAGTACGGCATATCACCAAATATAATCTGCAGTCCTCGCCTGTCAAGCGTACGATGAAGGAACTTGATGCAATGCTACAGATTTACGTAAATAATTTTGAAGAGGACTACAACGCTGATAGCGCTCATATTCGTTAGGCCCTCTGCGTTAAGAATGTGGAGTTTATATTGAATGAGACACCTCTCGACAGTTCTGGTATTTCTCCCAGTGATATAATGGGCGTTACCTATCGTCAGCCTTTATTTCCATCAGTACCTGATATCGTCGCGCATAGCTTCGACCTGATCCAGTATTTCGCAACGCTAGTACTTGAAAATTGATGTTGGTGTACAGAAAAAACGGAGTAGCGCAGAATGAATATATTATATCTACTACTACAGAATGCAAAACAAATCGTGTATGTATTTTAGATGTTGGTATTACTCTTGAAAAATGAAAGAGTTTTGTGTGCTAAACCGTAACATACCACTTATACAAAAAAGTACTTAACGACTATTACGTAGGTTAGATATGTAAATATTCTGAAGTCGATTAGTAGTATTATTTTATAGATGGGTAACATCAGTTAATCTTCCCAGAACATTTAAGAAGTGGTATCCGATATTCCTCCAACATTTCTATAATCCCATGGGGCCTGTGTCTTGGACATCTCACGCCGTTGTGGAGCTAATTTCGCCCACAATTGGCTTTTTCATTTTCCCGTAACTTTCCATTTCGTTAATCAACGATTTCTGTTTTTTTCGGTTCTTTTGTATTTTCGATTTTATCAATCGAAGTGTTTTTACCGTGGATCATTTCTTGTATTTCTTGGAATGATTTGCGATGCGTATCAGGCAATTGGAAAGTGACGAAGAGGAAAGCAAATATGCAAAAAACGCCAAACCCCCAAAATGCGGTTGCTTTTCCATATGTTTCTGTGAATGATGCGAAAAAAAGCGTCAGGAAGAAACTCAAGAACCAGCAAAACGACGCGCTAAGACCGCAGCCGAGAGCTTTCAGGTGTGACGGATATATCTCTGAAGTGGTCACCCACACTAAAGGACCGAACCCTGTGTAAAATGAAAATCATTCGATATTATATTGTAACAGTAACTGACAACGTATTGTGTTCCTGATTGAAATTTTCATCACCTGCTGTATACGTGAAAATGAACAACACCAAGCTGGTAACTGGTAGCCAATCCAAAGAATGTACACCGGAGACATCTTTTAAATAGAAATAAGTGCCTAAAGCAAACTAAAAAATCAAACCATTATTATGTTATATCGTATCGAGCCTATAAATATAATTTCATAGCATTATCTAGTTAGAGTGATTTAGTTATTAAGAATAAATTACAGAAATTTCAAAAACTCATAATAAGTAGGTATATTTCATTTTTATCGCTTTAAGTAAGTATTGGATACCTACACGTGTACGAAACCTCTAGTATTGAAAATGAATCATTAAGTTTATAATTATATGTTGAATAGTAAAATAACGGAAATTAATTTCTAATTTAATGTCAAACGAGCTTTTAAATTTAATGAACATTATCAGTGACATTGAACGTGAGAAAACGATTACAAAAAGGTCACGTTGGCAAAACGCTTGGTCCTACGAACTGATACGAAATTTACGTCATACATTTCCATTACAGAAAAAAAAGCCAGGTAAGTGAATAAAAATAAATTTGTACTTTTTACGACAGGCTTTATCTAATCTAAAGCTTAGACACATTAGGCAGTTTTTTTTGAAAACTTCCTTGTATATAAAGCAGTCATCCAGTTTGAATTACTCACCATACTAAATGTTTCTCCTACTGCCGAAAATGCAAATAAATGTTTCACTCGAAAAATTTTAGCTGCTGTTATAGTCAATATTGATGTAAAAGTCATCACGATGGCGACGATGATGGAAGACAAATTTGCTGAAAATGAAGAACCAGATTCTTCGAAGATTGTTTTACTATAAAACGTGATGATATTAATTCCGCTCATTTGTTGGAAGAAAATCAAAGCTCCGGAATAATAAAGGCATTTCAGGTTTCCTTTTCTTGTGAACAGTACTTTGAACGAACCTTTATTCATTTCCATGTTGGTGGCCGAAGCCTACGAAAAAACGTGAATTATTTCAGTTATCTTGAGCGGAGATGAATTTTCAATAATTGAATTTAATGTTCATACGTGTTTAGTATTAGTATTGCTCATTTTTTGAGAGGTTCTTTTTTTTAGAATTGAGATTTTATGTTCAAGAATTTTAATGTTATTAGGTGAATAAAGAAAACATAAAATAAGTAAGCAGTAGCAGAGATCACGCATTCTGAGTTTTTCATTTTTTTAATTTTAATTTTTGTACCGTAATTGCATACTACTCTTTTATTTTTTCATTTTTATTCAATAAATTTCATTTTGGTCTCCAATTAATTTTACCTACATAGTTTAAACTTTCTATTAGGTTGATTTAGTATGTAGAAATGAAGGTTCAAGAAATTTCATGACTCCAAACCTCTTTAAAAAGCTCTTTTTGACCTAAGTCCTCTCCAAATTCGCTCTGCAAACTGAAATTTAAAAAAATTGGTGTCCTTATCTCATTTTATCGTAGACTTATTTAAAAAAAGTTTTCCCTATCATCATGTGACAGCAAGACGGAAAATGTCAAGACCTTAGGCCCACTAGCCTCCTTAAAAATTTAAGAGGACCCTTGTTTTTAGTGAAATTTAATATCTGAGAAAGAACTTTTAGTTCTTTACAAGGACAATCTCTGACCAAATTTTGAGAGATAGTAAAGAGAAAGTTTTGGTAAATTCTGAACATTTATCATACAGCTATAAATATTGTGAAAAATAAATGTTGAGCTCCCCTCTCAAAATAAGTGAGCTGTAATAGCTACCATTTTCATAACAAACTCAGATAAAAAATTGAATGACTGTAATCTTACAAAGGTTATTTAAGTTTTTGAAATGTACGAACATCATTCGTTGTATAAAATCGAAGCCATAAACTCGACCGACGGAAATAGAAAAATAATTAACTTTCCTGTTTTCCTTATCAATTAAATACGCTCGATTAAAAGCCAATGCGTACCTCCATATCAGCAATCTCCCTTTGTAACGTTGATATCTGGGCATAACCTCGGAAAAACTGCAACGCTTGAAGAGCCTCGGTTTCCCTTCCTTTATTATGAAGATGATACGGCGATTCGGGTATCCATAAAATGGTGAAAATACACAGTAAAGGCATAGCCGCCGAAACAAGAATTAAATTTTCATACGATACGAATGCACCAACGATGTATTCCACTAGGTATCCAATACAATCGAAAAATTGCAACATGGAGCACAACATTCCTCTTAGTTCGATCTATACACGAAAAATTAATGTGCGAAAATGCAGGCTTTATATGGATTATGTGATAGAACTTACCGGTGACATTTCAGCAACGTACATCGGCAATGTGGCGTACACGCAGCCCACTCCTAGACCAGCGACGAATCTCGAAATGTACAATACCATCAGCACGTTGCTAAAATACATCACTCCCCAGGATAAAATTAGTAACACCATCACCCATATAATGGTCCACTTTCGGCCAAACCGATCGACTATTCTACCAGTGATGAAAGGACCAAAAGCAGCTCCTAGGGCTGGCAAAGAACTCAGCCATGACGCTTGTTCCTTGTTCACAAAGATTTTGGCTCCCGGGTGGGTGATTATCGGTAACGTAGGCGAACTCCATGATAAAACGCAAGTTGCTGCTGTTGCTGAGAAATTAGCTAAAAATTAAAAAATCCAGTTCAACGAGATAATCTGAATGGAAGTTTAAAATTATCAAAAAAAGTTAATTTTTACCTATTAACGCGGCGAAGTAAACGTTGAATTGCGAAATCACCTTACTTTTGCGAACCACCATGATTACAGAATTGTAAAAACAAAAGCACTACGGTGAATGTTATCGGACCTTGTCCGTCGCTACACAGCACTAGATTATCCTTTACGGGTGATAAAAAAAAAAGGAACTTCAATATCGTAATTACACTTTTACGTTGAACTTGCGACGACGATTTCGCAAACAACAAGCGAATCGTATGAGGTTAAGGGTAATAAATATCACATCACTTGAACGATCCAATTATATAAACAGTAAACCAAAGAAAAGTATTTTTTCGATTGTAAAACAATAAAAAAATTAATTACAGATAGAACACGACAAATCTTCGCTGGCTAAAGCAGGGTTTAAGCGATTAAACGTAACAACAATTTTCCGAACTTTAGATAATTTAAAAATTTTGCATAACTAAGCCGCACTGAACTGCACTCCTACTTCATTACTGTCATGAATTGACAGATGGTCGCGATTTATCAAATAGATGGATTGAGCATTTAAAAAATTCCACTCCAAGAATTTTAAATAAAATTTACCACGCGACCTTGCGAAGTGTTTTAATAATTAACGTATTTACGACAATAAAATAATCTTTCAGAGTTGTTAAAATAATATCATCACCACTAAGTATTGAAAGGATTTAATAGGTTGTGAAAGTCATATTTACTAGATAATATCCAAATGGATTGCGTTTGGTTTCCCAAGTTATGCGCATAATTACGTAATTCAGATTATAAAATATAAAAAAAGAATAAGCAGAGAACATTCGTTGATTTATGAAGACTTAGTACAAGATAAACGAAAATTTTGATTTTTCAAAAATCATATTTCACTGCGTTAACGAAAGACAAATTAATATAAATTTTAGTGGAGTGATTGCTTACTTTAAGTTCAGTTATTAATTTTTGTAAGTAGTTCTTTTAATTGATTTGTAGGGTTTTAGCATTAAATGGTTAATTGTATTGGTATCCATGAGTACACGCTTTCCATTCGTGTTCATTGTTTATCGTGTTAATTACGTAAAGCTATTTGTATACCTAACCAATCATATTAAACCTGTACGTATATTCTTAAAATTTCATGTACATATATTTTTTTAAATAAGAAACATTAGCTTCGTCTCAATATATACTATCAAGGGCTCCGTCCTCAGCCGCTTTGCAACCCAACTCCAGCCTGTTTCCACGTGTTAAATCTTCAAAATTAATAAAGTATGGATTCAGAAAAACAAAATTACCGCAATGTTGTAACAAACACTACAAAGGAATGGATCAGGTCCAATACCAAAAATCATACAAGAGGTCTATAAAAACAGCTCGATTTAACTGGTTTTAGACCAATAAAATGCTTATGCATAGAACCATAAATTTCGGATAGTGAGGTTTACATGTTGTTTACCATATAGATAGGGCAATCAAACCATTATCTTACATGTAGGGCAAAATTTCGTATGGTGGTACCAGTTTGCTTCTGTGATAATATAATGAACGAATTTCCCTTTGGAACTCCATTATCGCCAGCGAAAAATAACCCTGTTGTGGATTTGTGGGTTATAATAATTAACCTACATCAATATAATATTTTACCAGTATTCAGCATTTGCTGAATAGCGTGTACAGCGTACTACGTACCTACGTATAGTTAACTACTCGCAGGTAATAAATACAGATGTATCTTTGAACTCCAGTTCTCATTAGTGAAAGAATTACGCATGCCTAGGCCTAAGGTTTAAGTGTGTGATATTATTGTGAGTTGTGTACTAAACTCGCAACTTCTTTCTCCATATCAAAACAATTATTTGCCATCACAATCAAAAAAGTCATCGATAATATTTTTTCGATATTCGCCAAATAGCATCTCACTTGCGAACCACCCCTACCTTGCTTCACGACTTGGAATAAGGCGGGATGATGCAGATAGAAGTAGGGCGAGGAGCAGGCCACCACCACACTTCGAAAAGGCATGGGTGACGAATCAAACACCCAGGACATAGTCCCCCCAGTAGGAGGTGGTGGGTATGTGCCCATCGAGAAGATATGCCCACGGCGCAGATAAGGCCGAAGTTAGCGATTTGGTCCCAGAAGGAAAAGAGGAAGCGATGGCTGAACTTCCATAATATAGTGGAACAAAGGTGGGGGCGCACATCTCGCTAAGGGAAATCCGTGTCCCTGTCTGTCTGGAAGTAATATGACAAGTAATTCCCAAACAAGTAGTGTCGTGTGCAGTAGAGAAATCCCTCATAAAAAAAAGTATTACAATACTAGGTATGTACCTGCATGTAAGAAGCATTGCAATAGGTGTCTCCTTGTGGCTTCTCTTTATCTCTCTTTAGCCCTCGAAGTGATTATCAGCTCTTGTACAGTGTTATAGTTTACTGGCGTAATAATGAAATGTTATCTTGTGCTATAGCTCTCATGTGTTAAAAATAACCAGTTACGTACACTGAAAGTTTATTAGGTCAGTGTAAGAGTGCTTTTTTTGGGCGATTTCGGTCAATTTTTTTGTGGGGTAGACTATACTCCTATTGAAAATATTAAATATTTTTTTTAAACGTGATGATATTAATTCCGCTCATTTGTCGGAAGAAAAACAAAGCTCTGGATTAATAAAGACATTTCAGATTTTCTTTTTTTATGAACGATACCTTGAACGAACCTTTATTCATTTCCTTCTTTATTCATTTCCTTATTGGTTGCCGAAGCCTGCAAAAAAACATGAATTATTTCAGTTATCTAAGTGGAGATAAATTTTCAGTTATTGAATTTAATGTTCTAATGTGTTTAGTATCAGCAATTAGCATGACTTATTTTCTGAGAGTTTTTTTTTTGTAAGTGCCTAAGCTTTTATGATTTGAGAATTTTAGAATGTTATTGGATGCATGAAGAAAAAATAGATTAAAATCAGTAAGCAGCAATTACACATTTCTGCAGTTGGGTTTTTCATCACGAAATGTAAAGAGGATCAACTTCTTTACATTCACTGTTGACAGTGCCAAGACTAGAAAGTGAAAACCTCATTCCATCTTTTTAAAAACCAACTCAAAAATCGAATCCATAGTCTATGATTGTAGTTCCTATTCCTCTTCTATAAGAATCATATGAGCTCATATTTATCATGAGCTATCTGAAGATACTCAGGTTTTTATTAAATTTCAACTATCTCTATTTTGGAAACATTTTAAGTCAGATTTCAAGAGTCATAACATCCTGGTCTTGATAAACTCTACACACGAAGTTTGAACTTTCTGCATATATTTAGCGAGGAGATGTGGATAATTCGTAGAATTTTTTGATTCGACTTCCCTTCCAAAAGTTATTTTTCACACAAACTTCCATCCAAAGTCGCTAAGAAAACAAATTCGAATAAGTTGGTAATTTAAGGTGACTCTAATGTATCAGATAAAATCGACGACAATCCCTCTTTCACTCCTTCAATATCAACTGTGAAAGCGAAGGAGTTCAAGTCCTAGATTGCTAGTCCAATACTCCGACGTTGAAGGCTTCAAACAAATGTAACTGAGTGGTATTGTAGAAATGAAATGCGCATGCGCGAAAGACAGTGTGGGTGGTTAGGATGTGAGGAGCAGTTTATACTTTACCTTCCTTTTACCCCCAATGACCCGAAGCCTCTCTTCTGCAACGTCTCTTTCGTTTTATTTTTGCTTCAGTCTTTCTCAAATTTTCCATATATACGCTAGGAGTCTAGGATTTGAACGTTTTTGAGTGAAAGCGGTTTGAAAACATATTCAGAGTTTTTTTAAACTTGTTAATTATGTATGAATCCATATTTTTATTAAATTTAAATGATTCGAGGCTCTTCATGACCTCAACTTTTGACAATTTGTCATTTTAAATAAGGATATTTTGTCCTAAACTCAAAAGAGCTGAAGGTAGCAAATAAGAACTGATCTTAAAAGTAAATAATGATCTCAAGATTAATTTGCCTTAATATACTGTCAATGAGTGGAAGAAAGCAAAAAGTTTTGTTATGATGAATGTAAAGGATGGTATTTCGCTTCATCGGAAGGGAGAACTATATTCAGTCTTTGAAAAAAAAAATGTAAGCAGCCATACCGCATTACTGGAGCTGAGTTTTTAATTGGAGCTTGTTTTGATTTACTAATAACCTTGATTAACCGTTCATGACTACAGGCCACACCCAATACCAAGTCTGAAAACCCCTACCCTATCCTTTCCAAAAACACTTAAGAAGTTCAATTTGGCACAAATGTAGCATTTCTTGCCATGAAATAATCATGTGAACACATATTTCTCAAATTATAACTATTTGAGGGTCCTCAAATTATCTTCAAATCTTGATAATCCGCCATTTTGGATCCATTTTGACTCAAATTTAAGAGGTTATATTCTGGTCACAAACTAATCCTACACACAAAGTTTGACCATTCTAGGCCGATTTGGTGATGAGATATGGAAGATTCATGAAATTTCCTGCAGCAATTTCCCCTCCAAAAGCCGTTTTTTGCTCTAACTCCCCTCCAAAATCACTGAGGAAGCTAAAATCAAAAACGTTTGTCACTTGGGCTCATTTTATCATATGACACAGCAATAAAAAATTTTCGACCCCTCCTGTACCCCCACCACTATTTTAGGTTGATAACCCCGCCTTCCCCCTCCAACATCATGTATGGAAGTGAATTCGGGATATAGTATACAACTTATCCCCAATAACCATATGAATTCATATTAATTACATTTTTACCAACTTGAGGCTCCTCAAGCTCTACTCAAAATTTTGATAATCCGCCATTTTGAATCCATTTTGATCCAAATTCAAGAGGTCATATTGTGGTGACCAACTAACCTCACACACAAAATTTGACCTCTTTAACTTGATTTGGTGGGAGATATGGAAGATTCAAGAAATTTCATGACTCAAAACTTCCTCAAAAAGCCGTTTTTTGATCTAACTCCTCTCAATATGCACTTAGGAAGCTGAAATTTGGATATGTTAGTATCCGTGACTCACTCTTTCATATGAAATCAAAAACGAAAAATTTGAGCTATTTGCCCCTTCTCCAGCCCCCTCAAAATTTGAGTGATCCGCCATTTTGAAATTTATCGAAAAAACAAAAAAACTATTTTTGCGTATTTGCAAGAAGAGTTCCTCACCGAATTTTGAGCGAATTTTATCCACACCCGCCTGCGCAAGGCGAGTGACACAAAAAACGCAATTTCCTCAAAAACAGGTTTTTGCTAACTCTCCTCAAAATGCACTTAGGAAGCTGAAATTTAAATATGTTGGTGTCCGTGACTCACTCTTTCATATGAGATCAAAAACGAAAAATTTGAGCTATTTGCCTCTTCTCCCGCCCCACTCAAAATTTGAGTGATCCGCCATTTTGAAATTTTTCGAAAAAACAAAAAAACCGTTTCTGCGCATTTTTAAGAAGAGTTCCTCACCAAATTTTGAGCGAATTTTATGAATACTCGCCGGCGCTACGCGTGGGGGAAAAAAATATATAATATATACCAAAAAGTTGGACATTTGCCAGATGATTACAAATAGTCTGAAACGCAAAGATTTGAAGACCCCACCTTCCCCCACCCTCCCCGACCTTTCCTTTCCAAATCAGGTAGGCTGTAATAGCTATCGTTTTGTTAAAAACTCAGCTAAAAATAACTACCTATAACTTGTGTTTTGTGGCGAAAATTTGTTTTGGAATTTTTCAATTTTTTCTGAGTGTTGGCTACTCTTGCATGTATTTTTTCAAAAATGGATGAACAATGATACTCATTACATTTTTTTGATTGCTTTCTTAATAATTCATTCCATTATCTTTACATTTGAAATGTTGAATTCAGTTTTAAAAATCTTACTACTTTGTATTATTTTCATTCCATAATGTTAGTCATGTTTACACTTTTAAGAATTCAAGGCGTTACCAGGTACTTGAGTATTATGGTATCAGTTATTGATTAAAAACATTTAAAAATATTTTTGAAAGTTAAATACCAACTTCTAACATACCATAGTCTTGTTTATACGTTCGCCTTACCTTTTATTGACAATAGCATTTCTTGTAAATTATCGTTTCGACAATATCGCGGTATTTTTGAATGAAAATAAAAATGCGCCATCATCCATCAGGTAGATTTTTTTCAACTATGTCAATAGTGTTCAAACGAGCCTTATTTCTAATTTTTATCATTTTATTGCTATTTGCCACCCATGCCAAATTTCGTAATTGTTTTTCTTGTTTACCTCCGTTTCTAGTTATTGGTTTTCGATTGTTACGAGATTAATCTACAGAAGAAAACTTTAATCACGTTTTTCGAATTAGCGATACTCTACGGCGAATTAAAAAACTTACTTACTTTTCATTCACGTGTAGTCGAGCATGATTTTTCATGTGCACGGGTAGTTGTATTTCTGGATGTGATTACATCAGTCAAATTTGTTTTACGAGATAACGTCTCTTAGTGAATACTTTTTCGGTGTTTTTATTCTTGAATTTCCTTTATTCCTTTTTACATATGTTTGCAATTTTTTGTAAACGCGCCAATGTTCAATGAATAGGTGTGACGTATACATTTTAAAATGTTTATTTAAGATAACCGCAATAAGTTAGCGTACAGATGATAAAAACACGAAAAAACTTCATGGAAGATTTTTAAAAATTAATCATCGAATTAAATAAGAATGATTTTGAATTCAAATTATCCATCTAACCAATACATAATACATTACAACTTTTGAAGAATTAATCATTTTCCTTCAAATAAATAGGTATACGAGAAGTATGTATTGACTGTATAAATAGTTGCAACAAATTCTTTGCGAGGTCAATATCAACTTCATTTCAACATGGTTGATAGTTCACAGCCGAATAGTAAAATTAATTGATTTCCACCTTTGATTTCATTTCCTCTATGGGCTAGATAAATCGATTTCATCCTTTTGCTTCATGTAAACGACAATATTCTCATCCATTTCTTGTTGCTCGAACGAAACCATCACATTACCTTGTATCATATCTTGTATTTCTTGGAACGTTTTGCGATGGGTATCGGGCAATTCGTAAATAACGAATAGCAAAGCCAGGATACAAAATGCTCCGAAACCCCAGAAGGCGATTTCTTTACCATATGCTTCGGTGAATGGTGCGAAAAATCTGGTGAGTAAAAAGCATAGGAACCAACAAAACGAGGCACTCAGTCCGCATCCAAGGCTTTCAGATGTGATGGGTAAATTTCAGACGTTACTACCCAAACCAGTGGTCCAAAGCCTAAAATCCGTTAGATCATTGCTCAATAAATGAAGCTTAGGTTAGAATGAGACTAAAGAAATTCTTCTGCGCATACCTAGCGTGTATGTGAAAATAAATAATACAAGGCTGGTGACGGGTAACCAATCCAGGAATTTGATTTCATAATGATGCTTGAGATAAAAGTAAGTTCCTAATGTGAACTAAAAATTTACATTGATGTAAATCGTCGTAGTTGTGTTTATACACCTCATATGTGTTATCAACTATTCCAATAACTGACATAAAACTTTTCGTAAACGATGAAAAAAAATCGAAAAATCAAGAGAGATGTAGAATTAATTTACTCACCATGCTGAAAATCTCTCCTAAAGCGGAAAAGCAAAGTAAATCTTTAACACGGAATATCTTGGCCGCTGTGATGGTCAACATGGAGGCGAAGGTCATCACCACCGCTACAATTATCGATGACAAATTTGCTGAAAACGAAGAACCAGATTCTTGGAAGATGGTTTTACTGTAAAACGTCACGATATTGATACCACTCATTTGTTGGAAGAACATTAGCCCCAAAGAGTAATACAGGCATCTCAGATTTCTTTGGTCGAAAATAAGGCTCGGAATGAACCTTTGTGCATTCCATATTCGTTGCCGAAGCCTATCGAGATAATTAATATTAAATTAAAATTATAGGTGCTACTACACGCGGAATGAATGGACTTTATCAAGTATTATAATATAATTAATAATATCAGTGCATAGCTGCAACTAAGGAGGACTAGGAAGCTGTAGCCCCTAGCCCCCTCCCAAAAAAAAATTCTTAGAAATTTCAAAAATCAATCACTAAACGTATACACATAAATTTCATCTTGATTTAGCCCCCCGGCCCCATCACCAAAAAAGTTCTGTTTGCGCCAATGTCTCAATGAAAGTACTTATATTTAGGGTAATTACGTTATTATTTTGTGAACCTAATCAATGAATGTTACTTTTTTGTTAAACACGTTCATGAACAACTCATTCTTAAAATTTTGAAAGTACGCTTCAAAATATCGAATCTTTCGTTTACAGAATTTTTTCATTACAAATTTATGATGTATTGCTAATTTTTTTTTTTAGTGAATTGTTCTTGAACGAGTCATTCTTTGAATTTTAAAAACACACTTTTGAGTATCTAATCGTTTGCAAACGAAATTTCGAATGCAGATGAGTACAAGATCAATTGTGGATTCTTTTTTATTGAAACATTCGTGAACGAGTCCAACTTCAAATCCTGCAAACATGTTTCAGAATATCAAATCATTCTAAAATGAAATTTGTAGCGCAGATAAAGTAAATGATTGATTATTCATTCTTCTTATTGAATCGTACGTGAAAAATTCATTCTTGGAATTTGAAACTACGCTTCGAAATATCGAATCCTTTGCGAACGAAATTTTTAATACAAATGTATGATTCATTGCAAATTATTTTTAAGGAATCGTTCGTGAACAAGTCATTCTTTGAATTTTGAAAACCCACTTTAGAATATCGAATAGTTTATAAATGAAATTTTGCATACTGATCACTTGATCAGTGTTGCAAAAACGAAACGCGATCTGGAACAGAGAACGACAAGAACGCTGTTTTTCTCCAAAAACGTTTCTGGGAACGAAAACACACATGATTAAATATTTGAATGAACCATGACCGACTCGAATAACAGGCCGAACAACACAAGTTGGCAACACCGATATCAGCTGATGTATGGTAGGCCCACGTGCATCCATGAAAGACTCTTTCTTATGGAAACACAATTAATACAAATGTAAACATACGCACATGGGCCCACCACCTTTGTGTTTATTACGATGTTGCCAATAGTTCACTTGTTCGGCCTGTTATTCGAGTCGGTCATGAATGAACGCAACAAAGAATCACTTCATAAGGTACGAAAACGGGAACAAGAACGCTCGAAGCTTCAACGTTCTTTGTTCTCGACTATTTTCTTTATTATGCGATACATTTGCGGCAGTTTCATCTTTTTTTCATATCTTAACATCGCAATTTGAAAAAATGCATCCCAGGCAAAGCATAAAATTTCCTTTTATGATACTTCAAAATGATTTCATGTTACATCACTGACTATAATGTATTGTGATAGGTTGCGAAAACAGAAATCAGTGTTACCAACATGTAATATTTTTAGAAATGCCATCAGCGCACAAAAAATTGAAATTTACTTGACGTTCGCGAATGGGAACGCAAACCAGAATGTCAGTACGCACACTTGGTTCAATAAGGCCAATCTCAAAAAAAAAATTTTGCAATTTTAGGAGGCCACATCTCAAAAAAATATTTCTTTTTACTTATATTTTTGGGTAAAATTAATGTAAATCGGTAAAACTGTGATAGACGCACTAAATTAGCTCATTTTACTCCAAAAAATTATAAGAAAAGGGTACCTTTTTGTTGAATTTTTACATGCACTTTTTGAGATGTGGCCTTATTGAACCAAGTGCGCAAGTATTCTTAGAAAGAACATGCTGAAAATTTTTGGGAACCAAATACGTTCTTGCAACTCCGATACTGATACATGATTGATTATCGATTAATTTTTATTGAATGGTTAGTGAACGATTCATTCTTTGAATTCTGGGAAATGGAAATCCATTTTAGAATATCGAATGGTTCATGAACGAAATTTTGAATACATATATATATGATGAATTATTAATTTTTTTTTATTGAATCGTTCGTAAACGACTTAATTTCAAAACTTTGAAAGCATGCTTTGGAATATTGAATCACTTATGAACGAAATTTTCAACCTTAGTGCATGATTGATTGTTGATTCATTTTTATTGAATCGTTCGAGAACGAGTCATCTGAATTTCAAAAATTCACAATATTGAATCTATCGAGAACGAGGTTTTTCATAAAGATGTATAACTAATTGTTGATCATTTTTTTCAATAAATCGTTCGTGAACGAATTATTCCTTGAAAATTGTAAGCATTCTTCGCTACCGTTAAATATTTCATACCGTACATCAAGTGATTCGGGCACAATCAGCGCAAAAATCTCAGTTTCTTGATAGCATAAAAAGAGTTAAAGTATTATTTTTACATCAGAAATCATGTTTAAAATTACTTTAATGAATTTTAAGGCTGATAATTCATTTCAAGTGCATTACAATTTCTTTGCATTTGAAAAAATCAATTTTAAATAATTGGAAAAGAGATTTTTTTGCTTATTATACCCGAATCACTTGGACGCACGGTATACTTTATTTGTTGATTTGAAAATTGTCTTCTAAAAACTTAAAACTTTGAAATCTCGGCTCAGTATGTCTGCCTATCAAACTACCTAGTACCTACCCTCTAAATTTAAAATAAATTCGTTCGCTTTTACTTGAGTTATTTTTCGACCCGAATAATTTAAACAAACGTACAAAAAATAAAACCAAACAAATTCGAATGATCGCATGAATGCATTTTACGTATTGGTAAAGTCCACTAATGAAAAAAAAATGTAAGCTTACTTTCATGTCACTGATTTCTCTCCAATGTAGATATTTCGGCGTATCCTCTGAAATAACTGCAACGCTTGCAGAGCTTCTTTTTCGTTCCCTTTGTTATTCAAATGGTAAGGTGATTCCGGTATCAATGAATGCTAGGAAAGACAGTAACGATATCGTTCCAGAAACCAAGATCAGATTCTCATACGAAACGTACGCACCCACGATGTACTCGATCAAGTATCCGATACAGTCGAAGAATTGCAGCAGAGCGCACAACATTCCCCTCAGTTCGACCTGAGAATTCAAAATAAAAATTTTCACACCCAAAAATAACTAGATGAAGTATCTGTGAAAATATCACTTACCGGAGCTATTTCAGCAACGTACATCGGCATCGTAGCGTATACGCACCCAACACCTAATCCAGCGATGAACCTGAATGCATACATACAAGGAGCTCTTCGTAGAGGTACATGCATATCCATGAATAGTCATACGCCCATGAAACACATTAAGGTGTACTTTCTACCAAAATTATCGACTATTCTGCCAGTAATGAAGGGGCCAAAAGCAGCACCCAAGGCTGGTAACGAACTAATCCACGCCCTTCTTCTGTGTCCACATATATTTTGGCTCCCGGGTGGGTAATTATGGGTAGTGTAGGTGAACTCCATGATAACGCATGTTGCAGCTGTCGCTGATAGGTTGACTGAAAGAATGAAAAATAAAAATGACTGAATATAAGGCGAATATTTTCTCCAAATATTTTAAATTATTAAAATAACCATTTTCCATACGTACTGACTAAAGCGGAAAAATATACGTTGCATCTTGCATGTTTCTCTTTCTTACTAACCACCATGATGTTTAATTGTTGATTACGTTGGTGTCGCTATGCATACAGAGCGTTAAATTGTAAATATAATTAAGACGTTTAAAGTAGAATGTATGAATACGTTGTTCTCGAAGTAAAAAGATTTTTACTAATAGTGTCCGAATCGTAAACTAAATTTGATAGTAACGTTGAGTTTAATTTTTTATCTTTATTAATCTTAACGAACTGTTAATTTGAAATAACTCGTTCAAGTATCTATGTATCTAATTTGCCATGATTAATTTTTTACTACAAACGGATTCCAATTTATCACTCGAATAATTGTTTTTTTTTTTCTAAAATAATTTTCGAGTAATCAAATGATAAGTTCCAATTGTACGCGTATTTACGGATAGAACCGAACAACAGACTGCAAGATTTAAAATTCTCAATGGCCGTTTTTAAAGTTTGCCAAAATTTAATTAATTTGTTAACTCGACAAAATTCGAAATCCATGGCTAATTTTCTCACTTACTCCTATGCTTGCGTGTATTGATGATCTTGACATGTAAAAATGAAGGTATATGGTCGATTATGCTCATTTTTCATGTCGATTTTAAACGCTCATTTTGATATTCGTGAGGGTTTTCAACTCGTGACGTTAACTCAATAAGGAAGCGAGAGATCTCGATTTCCGAGAGATAATTTAAAAATTTAATAAATAATTTTTACTACGCCAATACTAAATTCGTATTTTTCGCAACTGGCTTCCATGTTATTCTTTTATGGACGTTGAACTTTATATTATTTATTTATAATTAATATAAATATATATATAAAAAAAATAAAATTTAATTTAATAATTTTTTTTACAAAATTTAATGATTTTTTCAAAAAAAAAAAAAAAAATAGGCCAGAACGTTTATGACACGTAAACTCTAATCCATATAAGTTCATCTGTATATGAAATGAAACGTCCAAAGATAAGAAACATCGAAAGTTGTTGAGTAAAATATAAATGATTTAATGTTAGTGTTGTAAAAGTTATTTATTATGACATCAAACGCCAAGAGTCACTTGTTTCATTAATTTAAAAAATAATATCGTTTTATTAGTTATAGGTATATAATACATGAATTTTAGCAATGAGTTCAAAGACAATTACCTATAACGAATTGTGTTAGGTACACAGCTACGCAATATACGCATCTACTGAGTGGAAATTTTTTGAATCTTGAATTTGCCATTGATTTATGGAAGTAGTAGCTCGATAATTCATTTATATTCTGACACATTATTTTTTAATATTATTGTTTTGAATTCATTAGTATACTCAGTCTATTCATATTGACGTATTTGATTTTCAGGACTATTCCCTCCGGTGTATAAAACGCTTCGAACTTATTAAAAAAGTTTATGTTTTTTTTTTTAGTTAGTGTCGTTTTTAATTTTGCTTTTATTTATTCTTAAGGATGTTTGAGTAGGAACGAAATTTTTTGCTGAAAAATAAGAAATGTTGGAACTCGAACGAGTAAGTATTGCTGAATGGACATACGCACTAGGGTTTCCTTGATGCCTTTATGTAAATAGTTTTGCGTTATTTTTCTACTCTCAAGATGCCCAATTTTTATGATTCCTCGCCCTTAAATGTTATTCATTTTAGTCCTAAAATGAACCTACAAAAGTTTCAGCCCTTGAAAATAATATTAACACGTGCTGCCCGAAGCTTGAGGTTTCACTTTTGCTTAAAATTTTGGCCATCCACCATTTGAAATCCAGTTAAATATCTTAATCCATTGGACTCACTTTATTATTTGACATCATAATCAAAAATTTTGGACGTTCGTTTTTGCCCACCATATTTGGAGGACAGTTCTCTACCACTCCTAAATCATGTGTAAGGTGAAATTGGCATACAGTATACTTCTCATTAGTATCAATTATATGAATCTACATTCAGCAAATCTCAGCTATTTGAGACTGCTCAAGTTTTTCTCAAATTTTGGCAATGCGTCATTTTGAATCCACTTTGATCCATTTTTGAAGGGTTCTATTTTCGTCCTTAACTAATTCCCACGCACGAAATCGACCTGGTGAGGAGATATGGGGATTCAAGAAATTTTATTGCTCAGAAATTTTCTCACTTTAGAGAAAAGAGCAATTTTGAAGTGAATTAGAAAAACAAAAGAAGTACTATGACGAAATCTCACAATAAAGAGTCTTTCACAAACTTTTCAGCAATTCTCATCAGTAGTCACCTGGACACCAGGTATACCTAACAGGCTAAAACCTACATTCCTTACCTCAACAGATCCTTTTCGT
>CM019752.1:14226186-14286186 GCA_009761765.1 Phenacoccus solenopsis
AAAAGTTATTTTTCACACAAACTTCCAATCCAAAGTCGCTAAGAAAACAAATTCGAATAAGTTGGTAATTTAAGGTGACTCCAATGTATCAGATAAAATCGACGACAATCCCTCTTTCACTCCTTCAATATCAACTGTGAAAGCGAAGGAGTTCAAGTCCTAGATTGCTAGTCCAATACTCCGACGTTGAAGGCTTCAAACAAATGTAACTGAGTGGTATTGTAGAAATGAAATCATGCGCATGCGCGAAAGACAGTGTGGGTGGTTAGGATGTGAGGAGCAGTTTATACTTTACCTTCCTTTTACCCCCAATGACCCGAAGCCTCTCTTCTGCAACGTCTCTTTCGTTTTATTTTTGCTTCAGTCTTTCTCAAATTTTCCATATATACGCTAGGAGTCTAGGATTTGAACGTTTTTGAGTGAAAGCGGTTTGAAAACATATTCAGAGTTTTTTTAAACTTGTTAATTATGTATGAATCCATATTTTTATTAAATTTAAATGATTCAGGGCTCTTCATGACCTCAACTTTTGACAATTTGTCATTTTAAATAAGGATATTTTGTCCTAAACTCAAAAGAGCTGAAGGTAGCAAATAAGAACTGATCTTAAAAGTAAATTATGATCTCAAGATTAATTTGCCTTAATATACTGTCAATGAGTGGAAAAAAGTAAAAAATTTTGTTATGATGAATGTAAAGGATGGTATTTCGCTTCATCGGAAGGGAGAACTATATTCAGTCTTTGAAAAAATAACTACCTATAACTTGTGTTTTGTGGCGAAAATTTGTTTTGGAATTTTTCAATTTTTTCTGAGTGTTGGCTACTCTTGCATGTATTTTTTCAAAAATGGATGAACAATGTTACTCATTACATTTTTTTGATTGCTTTCTTAATAATTCATTTCATTATCTTTACATTTGAAATGTTGAATTCAGTTTTAGAAATCTTACTACTTTGTATTATTTTCATTCCATAATGTTAGTCATGTTTACACTCTAAGAATTCAAGGCGTTACCAGGTACTTGAGTATTATGGTATCAGTTATTGATTAAAAACATTTAAAAATATTTTTGAAAGTTAAATACCAACTTCTAACATACCATAGTCTTGTTTATACATTCGCCTTACCTTTTATTGACAATAGCATTTCTTGTAAATTATCGTTTCGACAATTCGCGGTATTTTTGAATGAAAATAAAAATGCGCCATCATCCATCAGGTAAATTTTTTTCAACTATGTCAATAGTGTTCAAACGAGCCTTATTTCTAATTTTTATCATTTTATTGCTATTTGCCACCCATACCAAATTTCGTAATTGTTTTTCTTGTTTACCTCCGTTTCTAGTTATTGCTTTTCGATTGTTACAAGATTAATCTAAAGAAGAAAACTTTAATCACGTTTTTCGAATTAGCGATACTCTACGGCGAATTAAAAAACTTACTTACTTTTCATTCACGTGTAGTCGAGCATGATTTTTCATGTGCACGGGTAGTTGTATTTCTGGATGTGATTACATCAGTCAAATTTGTTTTACGAGATAACGTCTCTTAGTGAATACTTTTTCGGTGTTTTTATTCTTGAATTTCCTTTATTCCTTTTTACATATGTTTGCAATTTTTTGTAAACGCGCCAATGTTCAATGAATAGGTGTGACGTATATATTTTAAAATGTTTATTTAAGATAACCGCAATAAGTTAGCGTACAGATGATAAAAACACGAAAAAACTTCATGGAAGATTTTTAAAAATTAATCATCGAATTAAATAAGAATGATTTTGAATTCAAATTATCCATCTAACCAATACATAATACATTACAACTTTTGAAGAATTAATCATTTTCCTTCAAATAAATAGTTATACGAGAAGTATGTATTGACTGTATAAATAGTTGCAACAAATTCTTTGCGAGGTCAATATCAACTTCATTTCAACATGGTTGATAGTTCACAGCCGAATAGTAAAATTAATTGATTTCCACCTTTGATTTCATTTCCTTTATGGGCTAGATAAATCGATTTCATCCTTTTGCTTCATGTAAACGACAATATTCTCATCCATTTCTTGTTGCTCGAACGAAACCATCACATTACCTTGTATCATATCTTGTATTTCTTGGAACGTTTTGCGATGGGTATCGGGCAATTCGTAAATAACGAATAGCAAAGCCAGGATACAAAATGCTCCGAAACCCCAGAAGGCGATTTCTTTACCATATGCTTCGGTGAATGGTGCGAAAAATCTGGTGAGTAAAAAGCATAGGAACCAACAAAACGAGGCACTCAGTCCGCATCCCAAGGCTTTCAGATGTGATGGGTAAATTTCAGACGTTACTACCCAAACCAATGGTCCAAAGCCTAAAATCCGTTAGATCATTGCTCAATAAATGAAGCTTAGGTTAGAATGAGACTAAAGAAATTCTTCTGCGCATACCTAGCGTGTATGTGAAAATAAATAATACAAGGCTGGTGACGGGTAACCAATCCAGGAATTTGATTTCATAATGATGCTTGAGATAAAAGTAAGTTCCTAATGTGAACTAAAAATTTACATTGATGTAAATCGTCGTAGTTGTGTTTATACACCTCATATGTGTTATCAACTATTCCAATAACTGACATAAAACTTTTCGTAAACGATGAAAAAAATCGAAAAATCAAGAGAGATGTAGAATTATTTTACTCACCATGCTGAAAATCTCTCCTAAAGCGGAAAAGCAAAGTAAATCTTTAACACGGAATATCTTGGCCGCTGTGATGGTCAACATGGAGGCGAAGGTCATCACCACCGCTACAATTATCGATGACAAATTTGCTGAAAACGAAGAACCAGATTCTTGGAAGATGGTTTTACTGTAAAACGTCACGATATTGATACCACTCATTTGTTGGAAGAACATTAGCCCCAAAGAGTAATACAGGCATCTCAGATTTCCTTTGGTCGAAAATAAGGCTCGGAATGAACCTTTGTGCATTTCCATATTCGTTGCCGAAGCCTATCGAGATAATCAGTATTAAATTAAAATTATAGGTGCTACTACACGGAATGAATGGACTTTATCAAGTATTATAATAATAATTAAATAATATCAGTGCATAGCTGCAAGTAAGGAGGGACTAGGAAGCTGTAGCCCCTAGCCCCCCCCAAAAAAAAAATTCTTAGAAATTTCAAAAATCAATCACTAAACGTATACACATAACTTTCATCTTGATTTAGCCCCCCCGGCCCCCATCACCAAAAAAAGTTCTGTTTGCGCCAATGTCTCAATGAAAGTACTTATATTTAGGGTAATTACGTTATTATTTTGTGAACCTAATCAATGAATGCTACTTTTTTGTTAAACACGTTCATGAACAACTCATTCTTAAAATTTTGAAAGTACGCTTCAAAATATCGAATCTTTCGTTTACAGAATTTTTTTGTTGGAAATTTATGATGTATTGCTAAATTTTTTTTTAGTGAATTGTTCGTGAACGAGTCATTCTTTGAATTTTAAAAACACACTTTTGAGTATCTAATCGTTTGCAAACCAAATTTCGAATGCAGATGAGTACAAGATCAATTGTGGATTCTTTTTTATTGAAACATTCGTGAACGAGTCCAACTTCAAATCCTGCAAACATGTTTCAGAATATCAAATCATTCTAAAATGAAATTTGTAGCGCAGATAAAGTAAATGATTGATTATTCATTCTTCTTATTGAATCGTACGTGAAAAATTCATTCTTGGAACTTTGAAACTACGCTTCGAAATATCGAATCCTTTGCGAACGAAATTTTTAATACAAATGTATGATTCATTGCAAATTATTTTTAAGGAATCGTTCGTGAACAAGTCATTCTTTGAATTTTGAAAACCCACTTTAGAATATCGAATAGTTTATAAATGAAATTTTGCATACTGATCACTTGATCAGTGTTGTAAAAACGAAACGCGATCTGGAAGAGAGAACGACAAGAACGCTGTTTTTCTCCAAAAACGTTTCTGGGAACGAAAACACACATGATTAAATATTTGAATGAACGCAACAAAGAATCACTTCATAAGGTACGAAAACGGGAGCAAGAACGCTCGAAGCTTCAACGTTCTTTGTTCCCGACTATTTTCTTTATTATGCGATACATTTGCGGCAGTTTCATCTTTTTTTCATATCTTAACATCGCAATTTGAAAAAATGCATCCCAGGCAAAGCATAAAATTTCCTTTTATGATACTTCAAAATGATTTCATGTTACATCACTGACTATAATGTATTGTGATAGGTTGCGAAAACAGAAATCAGTGTTACCAACATGTAATATTTTTAGAAATGCCATCAGCCCACAAAAAATTGAAATTTACTTGACGTTCGCGAATGGGAACGCAAACCAGAATGTCAGTACTCACACTTGGTTCAATAAGGCCACATCTCAAAAAAAAATTTGCAATTTTAGAAGGCCACATCTCAAAAAAATACTTCTTTTTACTTATATTTTTGGGTAAAATTAATGTAAATCGTTAAAACTGTGATAGACGCACTAAATTAGCTCATTTTACTCCAAAAAATTATAAGAAAAGGGTACCTTTTTGTTAAATTTTTACATGCATTTTTTGAGATGTGGCCTTATTGAACCAAGTGCGCAAGTATTCTTAGAAAGAACGTGCTGAAAATTTTTGGGAACGAAATACGTTCTTGCAACTCCGATACTGATACATGATTGATTATCGATTAATTTTTATTGAATGGTTAGTGAACGATTCATTCTTTGAATTCTGGGAAATGGAAATCCATTATAGAATATCGAATGATTCATGAACGAAATTTTGAAAACATAGATATATGATGAATTATTAATTTTTTTTATTGAATCGTTCGTAAACGACTTAATCTCAAAACTTTGAAAGCATGCTTTGGAATATTGAATCACTTATGAACGAAATTTTTAACCTTAGTGCATGATTGATTGTTGATTCATTTTTATTGAATCGTTCGAGAACGAGTCATCTGAATTTCAAAAATTCACAATATTGAATCTATCGAGAACGAGGTTTTTCATAAAGATGTATAACTAATTGTTGATCATTTTTTTCAATAAATCGTTCGTGAACGAATTATTCCTTGAAAATTGTAAGCATTCTTCGCTACCGTAAATATTTCATACCGTACATCAAAGTGATTCGGGCACAATCAGCGCAAAAATCTCAGTTTCTTGATAGCATAAAAAGAGTTAAAGTATTATTTTTACATCAGAAATCATGTTTAAAATTACTTTAATGAATTTTAAGGCTGATAATTCATTTCAAGTGCATTACAATTTCTTTGCATTTGAAAAAATCAATTTTAAATAATTGGAAAAGAGATTTTTTTGCTTATTATACCCGAATCACTTGGACGCACGGTATACTTTATTTGTTGATTTGAAAATTGTCTTCTAAAAACTTAAAACTTTGAAATCTCGGCTCAGTATGTCTGCCTATCAAACTACCTAGTACCTACCCTCTAAATTTAAAATAAATTCGTTCGCTTTTACTTGAGTTATTTTTCGACCCGAATAATTTTAAACAAACGTACAAAAAATAAAACCAAACAAATTCGAATGATCGCATGAATGCATTTTACGTATTGGTAAAGTCCACTAATGAAAAAAAAATGTAAAGCTTACTTTCATGTCACTGATTTCTCTCTCCAATGTAGATATTTCGGCGTATCCTCTGAAATACTGCAACGCTTGCAGAGCTTCTTTTTCGTTCCCTTTGTTATTCAAATGGTAAGGTGATTCCGGTATCAACATGAATGCTAGGAAAGACAGTAACGATATCGTTCCAGAAACCAAGATCAGATTCTCATACGAAACGTACGCACCCACGATGTACTCGATCAAGTATCCGATACAGTCGAAGAATTGCAGCAGAGCGCACAACATTCCCCTCAGTTCGACCTGAGAATTCAAAATAAAAATTTTCACACCCAAAAATAACTAGATGAAGTATCTGTGAAAATATCACTTACCGGAGCTATTTCAGCAACGTACATCGGCATCGTAGCGTATACGCACCCAACACCTAATCCAGCGATGAACCTGAATGCATACAATACAAGGAGCTCTTCGTAGAGGTACATGCATATCCATGATATAGTCAATACGCCCATGAAACACATTAAGGTGTACTTTCTACCAAAATTATCGACTATTCTGCCAGTAATGAAGGGGCCAAAAGCAGCACCCAAGGCTGGTAACGAACTAATCCACGCCCCTTCTTCTGTGTCCACATATATTTTGGCTCCCGGGTGGGTAATTATGGGTAGTGTAGGTGAACTCCATGATAACACGCATGTTGCAGCTGTCGCTGATAGGTTGACTGAAAGAATGAAAAATAAAAATGACTGAATATACAGGCGAATATTTTCTCCAAATATTTTAAATTATTAAAATAACCATTTTCCATACGTACTGACTAAAGCGGAAAAATATACGTTGCATCTTGCATGTTTCTCTTTCTTACTAACCACCATGATGTTTATTTGTTGATTACGTTGGTGTCGCTATGCATACAGAGCGTTAAATTGTAAATATAATTAAGACGTTTAAAGTAGAATGTATGAATACGTTGTTCTCGAAGTAAAAAGATTTTTACTAATAGTGTCCGAATCGTAAACTAAATTTGATAGTAACGTTGAGGTTAATTTTTTATCTTTATTAATCTTAACGAACTGTTAATTTGAAATAACTCGTTCAAGTATCTATGTATCTAATTTGCCATGATTAATTTTTTACTACAAACGGATTCGAATTTATCACTCGAATAATTGTTTTTTTTTTTTTCTAAAATAATTTTCGAGTAATCAAATGATAAGTTCCAATTGTACGCGTATTTACGGATTGAACCGAACAACTGTACTGCAAGATTTAAAATTCTCAATGGCCCTTTTTAAAGTTTGCTAAAATTTAATTAATTTGTTAACTCGACAAAATTCGAAATCCATGGCTAATTTTCTCACTTACTCCTATGCTCGCGTGTATTGATGATCTTGACATGTAAAAATGAAGGTATATGGTCGATTATGCTCATTTTTCATGTCGATTTTAAACGCTCATTTTTGATATTCGTGAGGGTTTTTCAACTCGTTGACGTTAACTCAATAAGGAAGCGAGAGATCTCGATTCCCGAGAGATAATTTAAAAATTTAATAAATAATTTTTACTACGCCAATACTAAATTCGTATTTTTCGCAACTGGCTTCCATGTTATTCTTTTATGGACGTTGAACTTTAAGTTCATCTGTATATGAAATGAAACGTCCAAAGATAAGAAACATCGAAAGTTGTTGAGTAAAATATAAATGATTTAATGTTAGTGTTGTAAAAGTTATTTATTATGACATCAAACGCCAAGAGTCACTTGTTTCATTAATTTAAAAAATAATATCGTTTTAATATTAGTTATAGGTATATCATACATGAATTTTAGCAATGAGTTCAAAGACAATTACCTATAACGAATTGTGTTAGGTACACAGCTACGCAATATACGCATCTACTGAGTGGAAATTTTTTGAATCTTGAATTTGCCGTTGATTTATGGAAGTAGTAGCTCGATAATTCATTTATATTCTGACACATTATTTTTTAATATTATTGTTTTGAATTCATTAGTACTCAGTCTAGAATATTGACGTATTTGATTTTCAGGACTATTCCCTCCGGTGTATAAAACGCTTCGAACTTATTAAAAAAGTTTATGTTTTTTTTTTTTTAGTAAGTGTCGTTTTTAATTTTGCTTTTATTTATTTTTAAGGATGTTTGAGTAGGAACGAAATTTTTTGCTGAAAAATAAGAAATGTTGGAACTCGAACGAGTAAGTATTGCTGAATGATGCCTTTATGTAAATGGTTTTGCGTTATTTTTCTACTTTCAAGATGCCCAATTTTTATGATTCCTCGTCCTTAAATGTTATTCATTTTAGTCCTAAAGTGAACCTACAAAAGTTTCAGCCCTTGAAAATAATGTTAACACGTGCTGCCCGAAGCTTGAGGTTTCACTTTTGCTTAAAATTTTGGCCATCCACCATTTGAAATCCAGTTAAATATCTTAATCCATTGGACTAACTTTATTATCTGACATCATAATCAAAAATTTTGGACGTTCGTTTTTGCCCACCATATTTGGAGGACAGTTCCTCTATCACTCCTAAATCATGTGTGAAGGCGAAATTGGCATGCAGTATACTTCTCATTAGTATCAATTATATGAATCTACATTCAGCAAATCTCAGCTATTTGAGACTTCTCAAGTTTTTCTCAAATTTTGGCTATGCGTCATTTTGAATCCACTTTGATCCATTTTTGAAGGGTTCTATTTTCGTCCTTAACTAATTCCACGCACGAAGATCGACCTGGTGAGGAGATATGGGGGATTCAAGAAATTTTATTGCTCAGAAATTTTCTCATTTAGAGAAAAGAGCAATTTTGAAGTGAATTAGAAAAACAAAAGAAGTGCTATGACGAAATCTCACAATAAAGAGTCTTTCACAAACTTTTCAGCAATTCTCATCAGTAGTCACCTGGACACCAGGTATACCTAACAGGCTAAAACCTACATTCCTTACCTCAACAGATCCTTTTCGTACATTACTTATCTCAAGAGACCATGAAAAATATCTAAAAAGTAAAAACTACATTCTTTTCCTCGTTTTTTTTTTTTTTTTATTTATTTTTTATTTATTGAAAAATCATAATGTAAATAACGCGAAGTCACGAACTCGAATGGCGCGCTCTAGCGCGCTGTAGTGTAGACTATTTTTAAGTACTTCCACATGTGATAAGATGTGATAAGAAATGCCCACATTTTGGTGTTTATAAGTTTTTAATGAAAATATGTTAAAATTTAAATATTACTCTCAAATTCAGTTTTGAATTTTGTTCATCTTTACGATGGTTTCAAATCGTGCACGTTTATTACTCCGTTTGCCCATCCATGTAATTGGACAGTGTAAAAGAACAGCCAAATGTATCCGCGTTTATCGCCATCCAGCGCCCAGTTTAATTTCAATCTGTCGCCGGTATTTTAGCGAAAAAAATGAAAACTTATTCGAAGAATTGTGCGATGATGATTTCGAATGCGAGGAAACAAGTTATACTGATGTAGATTTAGAATCCATAGCCGAAGGAAATGAAAATACGTTACGCCTACTGAAATTATTTCAATTGGAGATAGATTATATAGCTCGCCGAAATGGTCGTATACCTAGTAAAATAACTGAAAGTATTTTGCGTGAATTATTGTTATTACCTACGAAGACTAAACGAGCACAATACATCCAACGTTTATGGAAAAATGAATTCAAAAAAATGTCTACCAAACGCGTAAAAGCTGAAAAACAACGATTGTTCGAAGAATTTCGGAAAAATAATCCAATAGAGCATATCAAATTAGAAACAAATTCACCAGTAAAATATGGACTTGGTCATAACACGTTATTTTTTAGATTTCGCCCTAATACTGTGAAAAATGTTGGTAACTACAAATTATTGCAAGCAATGATGTTTGGTCCTGATATAATAGTCGATTGTGGATATGAAAATTACATGAGTTCCAAAGAATTATCAGCTTTCACTAACCAATCCATGATAATGTGGGCGCTCAACAGGGATAGTTTAAATCCTTTTAACATAATTTTTTGTAATTTACTTAAAAATTCTTTTACTTATAAGAAAATGTGTAAATTATTTCCTTCTATCGAAGAAGATCCAGCATTCCCCTTTAATTGTACAGACAAAAATTACCTCGATTTATACCCCAGGGAACAATTGGTTTATTTGACTCCAAATAGTGGAAATACGTTGGAAAAATATGATGCAAATAAAGTCTATATAATAGGTTTGTGCTTTTCATGTCAGTTTTTATACTATCTTTTGTTCTTTTCTGAACTATTGTGTTGAGGATTTTTTTTCTTTTTCATCTTAGGTGGTTTAATTGATAGAGGTCACGAACAACCAATGTCTCTCGCTAAAGCGAAAAGAGATGGAATTCCCACAGCGAAATTACCAATAGATAAATACATTCAATGGCATACAGGAGATAAATCATTACGCTTACCTCAAGTATTATTGCTACTTTTAAATTTTTTTTATGTTGAAAGCGTTGAAAACATCTGTGTATCCATTTTAGTGTATTGCTGTCTTAAATGATGTTAAAGATGGTAAAAATTGGCCAACTGCCTTCAGACATATTATACCTAAGAAAATTGAGAATTCTGAAACATCTCTGTCTTATAATTTTGACGAAGAGAGAAAACCTCCATCAGTTTCTATGCGTGTTGACCAACGACCTTGTATAAAATTTACTTATACGTTATTGAAGTATGTATGACCAAGTTAGTTGGCACTCGTAATAATGTGAAAAAAATTAAAATTTTTGTTTATTCATTGCTTATATCATTTTTGATTGCAGAAGTAATACTGAGAAGCAATGATCAATCTGGATAGTTATATGTATTTGTGGAGCGAATAGTCATTAATTCAAGTTAGAATCATGTTTTAAAGACTCAGATTCACTTGTTAAATTTTTAGCTCACTAATTTTGGAAAATGTTCTATTTTCATGCCCTATATTTTTTTCTTTTGTTATTTATGAATTAAATTTCACCGAGTAAATTTATTACTCATAATTAAGTGTGACACTTTCTGATCGGTTAATCATAGATGAATCCATAATCAGAATCCTAAGAAACAAATGTCGATTAGTTATAAAAATCAACATACAAGCTTTTTATTTATTGAACAGTAACAGTATCAGTAATATAATTATGATTACCTTTCGTTCATGAATGGTTATCTACCAATGATGTATATTTATGCGCTATTAGAATATATATAAATGAAATGGATCACCCATTGTCCTATTTAGCTCTAAACGTTCTGAATTCATTCACAAGCTTGATTTCCACTTCTTCATAATTTTTTGCAAAAGTTTCATTTGAGAAGAAAACCATATTATGCTTGAAATTGTATTTTTTCCAAATATTTTAACATTTCTATTTTATACAACATATCGAATCTAGTAAATTTAGATCATAAAAGGATTGTTTGCGGAAAAATTTCCAACTAAGATTTTTTATTTGTTTGTGCTCATCAATGTTCATCATCGGCTTAAAAACACCGTTTTGGGTGATTGTGAGGTGGTGGTTTGTTGTGTTCGAGGTTCGATTTCTTTGGAATTTTGCTTACTGTTTTTTAATGGTGTCTTTTGACCAATCCTCCTACTTATTAGAATGGAACCCATCGGGTGGAGTGGGAGGAGGGTTCCAATGAGTTGATAATAGCGATTACGTCGCACCCCAGGCGATTTAAATGTCATACCACGGGAATCTTTTTTTTGGTTACGGCCTCGGTGGTGCGCTGAATGGGCAGCCGTGGTGATGACTTACTCATCTCACCTTTGGCGGCGAATCGTAACTGCTTGTTATAATTTTCCCTACAGCATAATTCTAATATTTAATTCTAACATGTGTGAAATAACTACATCAACTAACAGGGTATATTCAAGAAACAAGTTGAAACTACCATAGATAAAATAATTTTTACTTTTTTGAATTCTTTGAATTGAGAAACAATATAATTTTTTAATTTTTGAACATCTGAATTTTTTCAATATTTTAAATAAAAAAAAAAATGTTTTAAATCTTACAAAAATTGTCCATTAATTCTCCCTTGAAAATAAAAAACTAATGTCAACTTAAATTTTACCATTTACCCAAAATTTTAAAATTCTTCTCATATCATAAAAAGACCAGGCCTTCAACAACTCGAACTATACCACTGCTACATCCACTGCTATACGAACGACTCGAAAATCATCAATACCCATACAGGATACGCATTTTCCATTCAAAATGATACATTCAGCTTCAAACTTAATGACGTTATCGTATCAATTTTCAATTTTTCACTGTTTGAGAAGTATCCAACAAATTACTAACCGTCTAATAAAAAGTAATATGTCCTCATTCTATTCGATTTCTTCAGTTCCTTGTAGGCTTTACAAAACACTTTCAGAAAACACACTATCCTCAATACATACACATACCTACATAAGTATGAATATTTTCATTTGAGTAAAATGCAATTAATGTGCTACATAATTATATCTTCGTGATTCAGATATCGACATGCCATCAACATCAGTCACATAAAAATGAAGACTTGGGTGCATACCAGAATTTTTCAATGAACTGTATTTACTACCAACATTTCAGACATCTGGAAAAATACAGTTTTATCTCAAAAAAGTGGATTTTCATATTTTTATATTTTTTGTCTCAGTTTTTAGTTATGCTTTATCAAGAAATAAGCTTATTTCGACGAAATTTCAGTTTTGAAATCGTAAAACAGCAATGTTATAACTCAAAATTCAAAGAAAGTAATAAAAATGTCGGGGAAATGTTATATCTTAAAAATTCCCAGTATTATTGGCAAATATTTGAAAAATTGCGGACACAAATCGAATTGTATCGAAAATCCTGATTATATATTACAAACATTAATTTTACACAATATGTAGTCCTTTTGAACTTTTTTTGAAATTCATGTTATTTTGTTGCTATCGCTCATGAAGTTCTGTTACAATTGAGAATAGATTTTGTTTTTGTTAAATATCTCGAAAATAGTAAAACCTATCGAAAATCTAATAGCTTATCTACTGCAGAAAGGAAATATAATTTTTTACAACTTTTATTCTATTGGATTCTCGCGTATGGTGCATCGGTTTCCCGTGAAATAACTTCATATTGGGTTACACGAAGAATATCATATCTCGAAATAAATTTTTAATGTAAAAAATGAAGCTGAAAATGGCAAATCTTAAAAAATAGTATTTACATGCTTGAAAAGTGTATGATTTCAGCTTTCAAAAAAACTATTTTTTATAAATTATAGTTAGTTATTGGCGACTTTAGTGTTCGTGAAAACTTGAAAAAACTGAAAACGCTGTTTCTTTGAAATCTGTTTCTTGAGCTCATGGCAAAGAGGTTTAAATTTTAAATAAAAAGAAAAATTATTTACTTTCATGAAAACATTCATACTTGAGTAGGTATTTATTTGAGTGTGAGGGAAGAGGAGTGAGACCTCTATAGGATCATGACTATGTTAGTATTATATGAAGTCACCAAATAGATCATAAATATGTCCGTACGCTCAGTGTTCAGGAAATGGATTGTAGAATAAAATTACATTGTAGAATTTTTGCCCTACAATTACAGCTTGGGAAATACAGCGACAAAATGTTTTTTAATAAATTAGAACTCACCTATGAAATATGTTTGTTGTTAGTGGAGCTAATTTCCATACATTTATTAAAAAACATCTTGTTGGGAATTTTTCTCAAAATTTTGATTTTCTAAATGAATAGGAAGAATCGCATATTTAACCATCTTGACAGATGAATTTTTCCTCATTAGCTTGAGAATAAAAGTTGCAATAAAATTTTGAAATCGGTAGAATGATATTCTTCATTAAAAGTTCATTTATTTTGTTCAACTTGAATTTTGAATCTCAAAAGAACTCTCCACACATTTTTTCTGATGAACAAAATAGGTAAAAAAATTATAAATAATCTATATGCGTTTAATGTAAACAGTAAATCAATAAATACATTTCGGTATCTTTGCTTAAATGATAAGTACACAATAAATAAATTCATTTACATTTAATTTAATGAATATTTTCAAAAGAATGAAAATCGTGTAAATCTTTTTTTTTTTTTTGTACAAACTTCAACAAGCTTTCATTTCTTTCATCACATCTTTGGTAAAATTACTATTAAAAAAACCACACAGTTACATCATTTTTTTGATTGAAAAATGAAAAAGTAAACGTCGACATTTATCCGAAGGAAAAGATGAAACTAACGACATAGAGAAGGAAAATCGCATTACATATCGCTCTATCAGTGGTGTGATCGTAAATTAGCTGCTAGTCGAAAGAAAAACTACGAATGATCACAAGGAACTGAATTTCTCTTCCAGAATTAAATACATTATTATATGAAGTTGAAGTGACAAAACCATTGTCGACTTTTACCACATTACCAAATAAAATTTAAATGCAGTACTTTGAAGAGCACTGAAAAACACGAGCCTGCAAACTCACACGTCGTCTCATCCAAAAAAAATCCTTAACATATCCTTTACATCACTTCAAAGCGTTAAAAATAAATGAAAATACACAAAAGAGAAAACAAATGGCTCGTAAATGACTTAATATAACTTAATCATAAACTATCGGAATGCTAGTTTTATCACAGTCGTTACTTTGAAGATTGGTTTTGGTTTTTTGAAAATTATCTAGAAATTTAATTATACTTTCGGTTCGGAAAATTCGCGTTTTTTTTTACCATGAATGAGTTCTTGAATTTCTTGGAATGTTTTACCTTCCGTATCCGGAAGTTGGAATAAAACGAAGAATAAAGCTATAATGCAGAGTATGCCGAACATCCAGAACGCCACCGGTTTACCGAAATTGTCTGTGAATACTGAGAAGAATCTAGTCAAGATGAAGCACAGTAGCCAACAGAATGAAGCAGTGACTGCGGATGCTATTGCTTTTAAATGTGCTGGGAATATTTCTGCCATTATGACCCAAACGAATGGCCCAAAACCTGGATAAAAGCAGGTATTAGTAAATAAGCATTTAAATTTCGTCCTCGGTATTACATGGGTAGCGAGGTCGACTTACCTATGGAATAAGTGATAATGAAGAATACTAAACTGGTAACTGGTAGCCAACCAAGAGCGCTTACGTCTTCGTTGGTGTCTTTAAAGAAGAAGTAAAGTCCTAAGGCACCCTAGAATTCAATCGTTACATTGATTAATCACAAGAAATTTTATTGTTATTTTTTACTTATTTTAGCTTTATTGATATATCTGTAAAATAATAAAATAATTGTACATACAAAATAGAATGCTTACTGATCCCCCCGGCCCATTAAGCTTTATCAGACAATTAGTAGGAACACTTACTATGGCTATGTAACATTACAATTATGTTTATTGATTTATGAACACATTCAAAAAATTGACAAAAATTGATTTAAAAATTATTAACGATAATGTTCTCTTTCTTATGTCATTTTATAGAAGAAAATTTATCAAAAATAAAAATCTACATTCATTTTTAAATTAAGTTTACATCATATAAAATATTGAAAATTAAATATTCAATAATGAAACTCACCAAACTTATTGCTTCACCTAATGCTGATATACATAGAAGATTTTTTATTCCAAATATTTTGGCAGCCGGTGCTGTGATACCTGCCGCTGATGTCATCACTAATCCAATAATTATGGTGGATATACTAGACGATAACGAAGAACCAGTTGCTTCGAAGATAGTCTCGGCGTAAAACAGCACTACGTTTATGCCACTGGTTTGTTGAAAGAATGCTAAAGCGCAGGAATAATATAGAGCTTTCATATCCCCTCGAGAGCTAAATAAAGCCTTGAGGGATCCTTTGTTACGTTTCGCTTCGATCGCTGCAGCCTGCGTAAGAGCACATTGTTAGCTGAGCTGAAGGAATGGAACAGTGAATTGGATAATGGGAGCACCAAATACTTACATGAATATCAGCTATTTCGTTCTGCATGGTTAATGGCTCTGGATACCCTCTGAGCCACTGCAATGAATTGAGGGCTTCTTCTTTGCGATCTTTGCTTAATAAATAATAAGGACTTTCTGGCATCCAAGAGAACACCAAAATACACAAGATCGGTATACCAGCTGAACATAATATTAAAGTAAGATAGGATGTGTAAGGCCCGACTACGTAGCTTAGTAGGAATCCTATGCATAGAAAGAACTGCATAAGAGAACCAAGCATCCCTCTCAAGTCCATCTGCGAAGAAATTAATAAATTCATTTTAATTTCGACATAATATATGAATTAGTAAATTGCATATATGAATTACTCACTGGAGCTATTTCAGCAATATACATAGGTAATATGGTGAACACACATCCAACAGCTATACCAGCCAGTACTCGAGCACCATATAATACATACACCATATTAAAGTAAGCCAGCATGGACCAAGATATTAAAAATAACAACATATCCAATAATATGGTCCATTTTCTTCCAATACGATTGACTATGAGACTAGCAATAAAAGGTCCAAGACTAGCGCCAACAGCCACCAAGGAACTTAGCCAAGCTCCTTCTTCAACGGTAACGTGTACCTTTTCTGTGTTTTTGGTGATTTTCGGTATAGTCGGTGAGCTCCATGTTAACACACATCCTGCTGCTACTGCCGCTAGATTGGCTGTAACATGAAATTACGATTAAATTAGATTTCATTTCATTTCCGACGATGTTCAGGCGACTCATCAGCGAATTTGAAGAGGGGATCAAATGCTGAATTTACCATCGACATTGGTTTCTGTATTCGTATCGTTTCTAAGCAACTACAGGAGCGTTTGATTTCTTAACGCTTTTGTAATGCATCATTATATCGTATGATTAATATATTTAGCAATATTTTACGTGGAAGTAGATTCATGTATTTCAAAAGGTTTTCTTTATAAGTTATAATCAATGTCATGCCAATTTCTTATACGAATGAAGAATTGTACCAAGGCTGTGTGCAAATCTAACTATAAATTGAGTTTTTTTCATCATAATATGACTTTGTAGACCGATTCCTTTGCAATCCCTTAAAATACGAAAAATACGAAATCATCGTGAATTTATAACATCCTCAAAGTATACTGATAGTGATGGCCGTTTACAAATGACATATATTTACCAAGTTCGTTGTTGTATTCTTTGCCAAAAATTTTTAATGAGGTTATTTCATTCTAACCCTTATCAGAAACGGTGAATAATTTTATTTCCATTTTGAAGAGGTATTGCTGCATTCTGGGATACTTCGAGGATTTATCTAAGGAGTTGGTTTCCTGATTTAGAAGATGCGATATCATAAATACTATACTGTGATTATTTAAAATTTCCCAGAAATCGAAGAAGGTCGCTGTACATTGTGTAGTAAAGCGGCGTGTACTTACCACTCAGACGAGGAACTGGCATTGAATTTTATGATTTATTTATGCTTTAAATGCTGCGGAAAAATATGCTGGTCATATGTGGGTTTGAATTAACATAATTCTTGTGATCGATTTGGTATACTTGAATATTTTCATTTGGGAGAGTTTGTACTCTCTTATCATCTAATGCATGGTTGAGAGTTAGATATTGAAAAAGGAAGTTGTTTTTTTAAAAATCGACGTTAAGAATCAAGTTTGATTTGGTGGCCTTAATTTTATTTTGAAAAAAAATCAATTTTTCATAATTGAAAAAAATTAATTTTTCATTTTTGAATCTTTTAGGTGCGTTTCTGTGTAATGTGTGTATGACTGTTCCGTAATTTCAGGCTGTCTATTAATTTAGTTGTAGAGTACTTAGATAACTTATTGTTACTTAGCCTACCTGATTTGGAAATGGAAGGTTGGGGAGGGTGAGGTTTTCAAACCTTTGCGTTCCAGACCATTTGTAATCATTTGGCAATCCAACTTTTTGGTATATATATTTTTCCCCCACGCGTAGCGCCGGCGGGTATTCATAAAATTTGCTCAAAACTTGGTGAAAGACTCTTCTTAGAAATCTAACGAAACTACTTCTTTGGTTTTTCGAAAAAAATACAAAATGGCGGATCACTCAAATTTTAAGGGGGGCTGGAGAAAGGGCAAATAGCTCAAAATTTTTGGTTTTGATCTTATATGAAAGAGTGAGTCACAGGCACCAATGTCTCCAAATTTCAGCTTCCTAAGTGAATTTGGAGGGGAATTAAAGCAAAAAACGGCTTTTGGAGAGGAAATTGCTGCAGGAAATTTCATGAATCATTCATACCTCATCACCAAATCGGCCTAGAAAGGTCAAACTTGGTGTGTAAGATTAGTTAGTGATCAGAATATGACCTCTTCAATTTGAGTCAAATGGATCCAAAATGGCGGATCATCAAGATTTGAAGTTAATTTGACGATCCTCAAATGGTTATTAGTTGAGAAGTGTGTGTTCATACGATTATTTCATGGCAAGAAATACTACGTTTATTCCAACTTCAACTCCTTAAGTGTTTTTGGAAGAGATAGTATAGAGTTTTTCATACTTTGTATTGGGTGTGCCTGTAGTCATGAAGGGTTTAGCGACGTTATTACCAAACCAGAATAAGCCCCAGTTAAAAATTCAACTCCAGTAATGCGGCATGGCTGCTTACGTTTTTTTCCTTTTTATTGACAATATGTGAATCTTTTTCCAAAAAGTTACTATTTGATAGTTTTATTTTCATGAATCTCATTGTAAAATTTATGTTTTTTGAAATTTTTACTAAAGAAGATGAAATTCATTATTTTTTATTACAAGGCCTTTATCACTCTATACATATCTATTTTCAAGTGCGCCTCCAGCCAAAGGAGAGGTTCATAATGTATTCTGAATGAAAAAATAAAAAAAAAATTTAAAAATTTAAGTCTTTTTTTGCTTGTTAATGTTCTAATTGATGAAATGGGATTTCCATTTTATGATATAAAAAAGGGTGGAATAGTTTGTATTAAAAATCAGTTTTTCTCAATAACAGTCAATCTCGAGTGTTGAAAGTTGTCAGATAACTCGTAAACATCTTAATGATGCTTTTTTGCGATTACTCAATGTGATTCCTTTGAAAATATTTCAACTAGTTGTTTCGTGTATTGTGGTTTTTAAAATTGAATTTTCATCAGTTTAGTTTAACGTGCCGTTGGCCAGAGACACGTTGTGCGTTAGGGGTCTAGATACGATGGAACAATCTGGACTGCCTTTGGAAAGTCATAAGTCCCAGGGGAAGATTGGATGGGTTGTTGCGAATTTAATGTTGGATCAATTCGCAAAGGTATTCTTTTAAAATTGTAAAAAAAAAATTATTCATCAATTCATCATGCAGCAACATTTTTCTATAAATTTCCTCTTTAGAATTATTTAGAAAAAGATTTAGATAAATTGTAATTTGGTACCTTTATCGAAATACTAACAGTTTGGCTCCTCTGATATGCAGCAACATCAAGCCCAAACATTACGACGTTAAATTCCGTATTGCGAGCTTGGATACAGTATGGGTGCCCGTCAATCCTGCAATATAATTTCTGCAAATTTAGTTAACCAAATATCACCTAACCTCTTCCTCTGACCATCTTAAATTTTACATTGTACCCGAATTTCCCATTGATAAACCAATTTCCCCTTATAAAGTAATGAATCAATCTTCGAATCTTTGTTACTTATCATTTGTCTCTAGTTAATCACAATTTGTCGTCGTGCCGCTAAAAATATCCCAACTGTATAGAAACAATCATCGCGTATTATCGCAATCGTGTCGTAGGTTATTCACTCCATTATTCGTATGAAATAATATGCGAAATGAATAATAAAAGCGATTTCATTCATTTGCCAAAACGACTGGAGTTGATTAGACAGTTGGAAGATGTAGTCGAATGATGAATTAATTCTTCAGTTTTTAGGAACGATTGTTTCATTTAGAGTAGGTACCTACCTATCATCCTTTTTGTGATTATTTAAATGAAATTAACAGGAAATTGATACTTATCGAAGAGTGCTCGACGTTTACATAATAATGGAAATTTATCTTTTTATATAAAATATTCAGAATTATGAGTTAATTAGTGTATTTTTTTCCCATAATGAAGATATTAATCTTACTTGAGTTGGTGATAATTTTATTGTTTTAATTTTTTTTCATTTTCATTACAGGACCGATCAACTTCTATTTCTATGAAAATATATTCGAAGTTATCAACGGAGCAATTCATGAAAAGCAAAGGAATCGGTGAGTAAATGCCCAACATAACATCGACCATTGAGAGCCAATTAATCGATAATTCTTATTAATATCTACATTCCGATAATCACTTTTTGAAAACATCGATACACAGAACCGATTGACATAGACCAGCGATTTCACACCTTTTGAAATACCACCAAATAGAAAGCTGCGACAAATTACGGTGCGATATTGTATAGGACAGATTGCGGTATAATAATTGCGAGAACCATTGATTCTTTATTATCGCGATCGTCGAAGCATTATTATTGTTTCACCGGGTCATAATTTCGTGTCGTCATTTGTCGCGGACGCGGAGATACCGATGGAAATGATGTACCTGCGTATCTGGAACTAGATACAAGAAATGGCGATGACGACGCGACGTCATCGTTTTGCGTGTGTGTATTACAAATAAGAATAACTTTGACTCGCCTTGACCAAGAAAGGTTTCTTATTTCTTCTCTCTTAATTTAAAGTAATTATCGCGAACTCTAAAGGAATCTGGATGTAGTATTCGCGCCTTGTTTGTAACTACCCGTCCTTCTCCTGTATGTTACTCTGACTAGGGTTTATTCCGATTTTTCCGAAATCGAAAATCATTTCGACATTTCACGTGAAAATGTGCAAATCAATCGGACTTATTAATAAGATTTTATCTCAAGGTTAAAGGAAGTTTTCGAAGTGATTTTTATTGCGAATAGATTGATTTTTATTTTCATAATTTCAAAACGTATATAACGAATTATCGAAATATGGCAAATTTTTATCGCTGGAAAATACAAACAATTTATCAACCGAGTGATACGCAATGAGAGGAGAAAATAACATTTACTGACATCAATGGTTACGAAATTAGCCATTTTTGGTGGTAATGTAAACCTACGTCGGCATTTTTGTGTACGTCAATTTTACAAATTATGTTATCACAATGGCGCCTCGTTTAAATATATTTTAAGCCTTCGCAATTGCGATAAGAATGCATAGTTGAATTTCGCATCGAATTTATGCCCACAAGAGGTCACATAAAATTACAAAATTGTTACATATTTCATCAGGAGATGCTGCGAAACACGTGCACAGTGATAATGCGATAACGAGGTAACATCATTGTTTCCAAAGGGCATTATTAAATAATTAAACGTGAAATTTTTCGATGTTTATTAAGAATAAAAATTTTTCTTCCGGTTATTATGGGAATTTTTATAAAAGAATTATTTTTTATCTAACAAAAAGAGAATTGGAACTGATAAAAAGTGATTAGAAGCAAACGCCAATAACCTCCATTCATAACAGTAGCGATTATGTGTCAAAATCGAAACACGTTCGTACTTCGTCATTCACGTTTTCGTACGCATTAGGTGCTACTGTGCTGATAGCGAGAATCGTGATCGCCAAGATAGAACAATGGTACCATCGGTACGTACTACATACACGGAAAAGGTGGAATTTCGCGTAAATCGAAAATGATCTGGAATTAATACGTTCAAGGATATAGAATACGATGAAAAAATCATTTGTCTGGTACCTGATAGTATGGGCTTATTTGTATACGTAGTGTAGGTTTTATCGAGGCGAACAAATAGCGCGTATGTTTTCATTACCGCTTATAATGTCCGTATAGTCATTACGTGCTCTTATACATTCCAATACGTGTAATTCATTACCGCACTAAATTCCAAGATAATTTGGAATTACTTTGAGAATTAGATTACACGAGCACTTTGACGATAGAAAGTTTATAAACGAAGGAACGAAAAAAGTAATTAAAAAAATACTACCAACGTATATCCACCAATTCCAAGTTCTATAGACTTTTTCTATCATACTCGTCCAATAATACGAATTATTTACGAATACAATTACCTTAGAAAAAAGCAACGTGATATCTAAAAATTAACCTTATCAAAAGCCCGAAAAATATTTCAGCCATATCGCACGGCATACAAGATGTCATAATTTGAACACACTGTCGACGATTTATTAACGCACGCATGACCGTGAATTTCACGCTATAGAAATACGTTAGAAGTTGGAATTATCTGTTATTTGAATAAACTCTATTATATGGTGCTTGAGAAACGACAATCGGAAATACGGAAATTCCGTGCTAAATTGCCTTATGTCTTTTTGAGTCGTATATTAAAATTTAGGTACTCGTGTTTCCGTCCATTGATATATATTTAACATAAAATAGTCACATTTGATGTATTTGATCTTGAATATTATATTTTCTCAATATTCAATAAAGAATTCGCTTCATTTCTTTTTATTACTTGGATATACGTATGTACATTTTTATTTTTTTAGAAGCTATTCTTAATTTTTCAATCTTGAATTTTATTGGAATTCATTTATATTGCATGTACTCCATCAGAATCTTTCAAAAATTTATTAAAAATGTATTGATTTTTCTTAGATTACCGGATATTTTGCTTCATTATGATTATATCAGTCCTTTCTATAGCGCCATTTAATGAATTTCAAATAGTAACTATGCATGTCCTCAGGATGCCATCATATGTAGTAAATATTTTTGATATATTAGTGCTTCCTAGAGTACTGAAAAATTCGTGCATGATATAGTTTGCTGTTGGAGCATAAAGATATGCTCACTAGTATATATTTAGTTTTTCTAAAGTCTTAGAAATTGGCCTAGAATTTTTAAAGATTTTCGTGAGGCGCTAAAAATAGGTCTAGAATATACATATGACATTCCTATATTGCATCAAAAAATTGGTCTAGAATATACCTAATTGGTTCTCTCATGACGACAAAAAAATGAATCTACAACATATCATTGTCCTTCCTACGGCGTCAAAAAAATTAGGTTAGAATATATAATTTACCTCCACAAAAAAAAAAAAAAAAAAAAAAAAAAAAAGGCTATAACATTTCACTGACCTTCCTATGGCACCAAAAAATTATTCCAGAATACATAATTGACCTTCCTGTGGAACAAAGAAAATTGTCAAGAATATACCTTTGATGTTCCTATGGCACTGAAAAATTGGTTCAGGATATAATTATAATTAACCTTCCGAAGACGACAAAAAAATTAGTTTACAACCTATTATTGACCTTCCTACGGCGCCAGAAGATTAGGCCAGAATATATAATTGACCTTCCTAGGGCGCCATAAAATTGGTTTTTAATATTATATATTTGATCTTCCTAAGGTGCCAAAAAATTAGCCTAAAATAAATAATTGACCTTCCTGGGACATCAAAAAATTGGTCTAGAATATACAATTAATGTTCCTATAGCGTAAAAAAAAATTAGTCCAGAATATATAATTTACCTTCATAGGGCATCAAAAAATTGGTCTTAAATATACATTTGACTTTCCTATTGAACCAAAAAATTAGTCTAGAATATATAATTAATCTTCCTAGGATGCTGTGCACCGCGCGGATAAAAAAAATCTTCCTAAGATGATAAAAAAATTAGTTTACAATATATAATTGACCTTCCTATAGCACCAAAAAAATGGGCAAGAATATACATTTGATGTTTCTAAGGCATAAAAAATTTACTCTAGAATTTATAATTGACTTTCTTGGGGTATCAAAACATTAGTCTTAAATATATATATGACGTTCCTATAGCACTAAAAAATTGTTCTAGAATATATAATTTACTTTCTTATGAAGCCAAAAAGTTGGTCCACAACATATTATTGCTTTCTTATAACGCTAAGAAATTAGGTCAGAATATATAATTGACCTTACTAGGGCTATAAAATTGGCCTAGAATATATATTTCATCTTCCTAGAATGCCAAAAAATTAGCCTAATATAAATAATTGACCTTACTATGGCATCCAAAAATTTGCCTAGAATATATAATTGACCTTCTTAAGATGGCAAAAGATTAGTCTAATACATATCATTGACCTTTCTATAGCTCCCATTAATTAGTACAGAATATATATATATATATAATTGATTTTCCTATGGTATAAAAAAAATGGTCAAAAATATACTTTTACGTTTCTAAGGCACTAAAAAAGTGATCTAGAATATACATTTGACCTTCCTAGGACCCAAAAAACTCTCGATCACCCATATTGTAGTTAGTCAGATTTTAAAAATTTTTTATCCTTTTGAAGATATTCGTATCGCTTCTTTTTTATTTTAATTTTTTTGAAGCATTATTAATAGTTCTAAGAACTACGTACATCTTTTATTTCAGCACACGAGAAATCTGAAGAAAATAAAATAACTGCTCAAATATTTTTCTTTGATCCTAAAATGAATTGAAATTTGTGTTCATCACTTATCAAATGCAACCAAACATAAATTAAACATATTCCACTGAGCGTTATTATAGTGATGCATGTAGAATACTGCAACATATTAGAGTGGGGACAACAGACTTACTGATCTGATTTCCCATAAATAAAGATTACAGTTACATATTTTAGTTTCGTAATGATAGTAATGCGTAATTTTTTTGAATCTATATAGCTGTAAAAAAGTCTCAAGAAGAGTCAAAAATTTTTGTACGTAACTATATTGAAGAACCTTTCGTTATAGTGTGACTATTGTTTTTTCGAAGTGGCACTTCACCAGCGAAAGAACGAAGGGTAAATCTATTTTTATTTTTAATCTTCCTCTCATAGAGGGAAGCTTTTCTTTTATAACTTTCAATCGTGACGATGGTGAAAAAAGCAACGTTAACGCCACAGTAATTAAAGCTATTTTAATTTCGTAAGAGATCTTTATACAATCGATTGTAAATTATGTAATCTACGTAACTTTAAAAATTTTCCATCGTTGAAAAATGCCAATTCTAATTAACCAGACTTGTTGAGAACTAGTCTTTGTAAATTGGATATTTCAGGGTGATTATTTATGGAGAAAATTAATTTTTGAAAATCTGATTCATGTAATAGGTAATTATAGAGTCGAAGAATTGGTGTAAGTTAACGTGTATGGTAATTACAGAGATGAGATGAATGGGCTGCGATGAAATTAAACATAATTTTCTCGATGTTGTTTTGATGGAGTAAAAGGGGTGGTAATACGAGATACCGGATAATGTAAATATTTTTTTCGAGTCGAATATTTCTTATGAAAACAAATATAGGGTATTAAAATATTTCATTATAATTAAAATTATTAAAAAAAAAAAAAAAAAAAAAACTTGGTTGAATGAATATTGAACCAAGTTATTCTCAAATCAAAGTTAATTTTAATTAAAAATCACAGTAGATCTTAGTTACGTATGATAATTTCGACAAATATTCATCTCGATGATTAAAACTACCCGAGGTGTGTTAATGGTAAACACGTAAGACATAACCACCTACCAGCACCAGCGGCGAAACACAAATTAGCGTTAATTTTTCACCACACAAAACACTACGAACTATACCGATTACGAATCAGATCGCTACAAATTAAATATCGACGAACGTGGAACGAATGCATCGAAAAGCCATAAAAAAAGGGAAAAATGGTTAAGGAAAACATCAATAAAAAATCCACATATGCTTTTCATAACAGACTAACATAATGGATGGCAAAAAATAAATATTTACGCGACCAAACGAAAAACAAAAAACGAAAATTTCGAAAACATGATTGTAAAATTACGTACCAGCGCATGTTGCGATGTAAACGTTAAATTTCGACTTGGTGGTACCGCCGCTTATGATCATATTTGATCGACTACACTGATTTTCGTCGTCGTCTGCGTTGTCTAGCGAGCTAGTGCTATCGACATAATCGTAGTTAATGCTCGTTTCTATGGAATCTGCACCTTTTTCATGAGACCATTCCACCACACATGGAGCCACCAGCTGTTTTTTCTCCTCTTCGTCGTGTGACTCCCCACTAATATGGTATTTTCCTTCCGCCATCTCAAGGATGTGCTTTTTTCACTACTTGAAAAGCTTCGTGAAATTTTTTTCTCATCAAGGCCTGCCAACAAAACATCCCCGGTTTAATGATTGAATACGAGTTTTCCTGTTGTGAAGTTCGAGATTTTTTTCGAGTATATTTTGACAGGTGATGAGGACAACGGAGTTGTTTGAGTATTTTGTCGAAGGCTCGGTTTTCAAGGAATTTGTATTTTATTCTATTACTGTGTTGGTTTTCAAAACTGAGATTTAATTTAGAGTGTGGAGTATATATTACTTTGTTTTCTTTTTTCCTTTTTAATTAGTCATCCACTGAAATGCTTTTTTTAGGGTACTTTAAAATTACGTTTTCGTTCAATTGAAAAATAACCGATGAGAGAAAAATACTTTCGAGATAATTCGATTCTAATTTATAATTACAACTCAGCATAAGTATTAACGAGTGTGTTTCAAGGATGCTTCATTAATAAGTGTTCAATTATTGCAGAATGTTTTGATATAAAATGTAGCCAAAATTATGCGATGGTTCAGTGAAATACGTAGCTTTATTGTATTTCGTTAATGGTATCAATTTAGGATTTTTTTTTTACAGTAACCCTATATTGTTCCTAATTTTCCTTAATTAATTTCCATATTTCAAGTTCGACTATGACGTATAAACAAAATTGAAGAGTAAATGTGATGAATTCTCGCCTATTGATGGAAAATTTGAAATTAGTTTCGTTTTTCTTTAATACAGTGAGTTAGAAACTTCTACTTTTTTTGTTTAACCGCATATTTTACATTTCTGCAGAAATTATCAATAAACTAATAGTTAATATGGATACCTAGCATGAGCTCATTTGTAGCTCTTGAGGATTTATGAGGAAATGTAATCAGTCTCGCGAAATCGTGAAAATTTTCCCATTTTCTGAGAGATTTTGATGTCAAAAAAAAAAAAAAAAAAAGGAGGTGGGAAATTGTGGTGGAAAATTGTAGGAATGTGAAGAAAAATGAGAATTTTCATCAATATTACCAACAAATGTCGGAAAAGAGTGAATTTTCGAGTTTTTTACTAGATATCCAGTATCCTATTTCTATTTCATTTTACTTTTTTTTTATCCATTCTCCATGCTCAAACACGTTTTTACATTGTTTGATTGATTTACGTTTCATAATTTACAATTTTATTATTAACTATGAATATGAAGTAATCTTTTTTACTTTTTGTGAATCAATTCACGAGGAAATATAGGAATTTCTGTAAAAACAGCAGGAAAAGTGGGAATTTTTATGAGAAAATCCTGGGCAAAGCGGGAATTTTTAATCATTTAGGTGAAGAAATCACCATTTGGATTTCCCAACCCTGTAATCAATTTTTCTCTCGCATGGTTCTTAGAGTATCACATATTCTACGTCTACATTCTAATTACAAATCTAAGTAGATGTCATTTCAAGAACTTCCTACGGGTAAAAATTGGACATAATTTGCTTCAGAACGCTTAACTGCTACATTTTTAATTTATTAGTCATTTCAAGTATATATTCTAGAACAATTTTCTAATGTCCTAGGAAGGTCAATTATTTATTCTAGGGCTAATTTTTTAGCACCCTAGGAAGGTCAAATATATATTCTAAACCAATTTTTTGGCGCCCTAGGAAGGTCAAATATATATTCTAAACCAATTTTTTGGCGCCCTAGGAAGGCCAATTATATATTCTAGACCAATTTTTTGGCACCGTAGGAAGGCCAATTATATATTTAGACTAATTTTTTGGCGCCTTAGGAAGGTCAATTATTCATGCTAGGCCTATTTTTTGGTACCCCTAAAAAAGTAAAAGATACATTCTAGACCAATTTTTTCGCCTCGTAAAAACGTCAAATTCATATTCTTAGCCCTTTTTTGTGCCATAGGAAGGTCAATGATATATTGTGGACTAAGTTTTTAGCGTCATAGGAAGACCAGAGGTATATTGTGGGCTAGTTGTTTTACTGATCTAGGAAGGTCAATTATATATTTTAGACCAATTTTTTGGTACCCGTGGAAGGTCAATACCAGGCTATTTTTTTTTTTTGGTATCCTGAAGAACATATATTGTAGACCAATTTTTTGGTGCCATTAGAACGTCAAATGTATATTCTAGACTAGTTTTTTGCGCCACAGGAAAGTCAGTTATATATTCTAAACTAATGTTTTGGTGCCTTAAAAATGTTAAAAAAATATGAAATGTGTTATTTTCAAAAAAAAAAAAAAAAAAAAATTGATTCCTTTAATTAAGAAAAAATTGGTGATTAACATTTTTATCGAGAGTTTGGACAATAAAGTGTAGCGCCTACGCATAGTATAGATTAGATCGTTTGAAAATTAATTTTTTGGAAATTTTCAAAATTCTGATTTTCTAAAACTCTGGACTTATTTCGGCAAAGTGCTTATTAGAGGAGTGGTGAGGGATTAAAATCTTTCTGTTTTTTCGATATTATAATTTATTTGCTGAATATTATTCGCCATCTCTTTTGTTATCTGATATAACGATTAAAATTTAATGCTCTCCAATAACAATGAGTGGAAAAATATGGTAGATGATAGATTCTAGAGTGGAAAAAATTTATTTTTATTTTTCAAGTCTATGACCCTCACAGTGAAATGGTTGCCAAATTACTCCAACAGTATCCTCAGAAAATGTTATTCCCTTAATCAACGTTAACCTTCGCCATATTGAGATGACTGTTGAAAATTCAGTATTTCGAAAAACCTTGAAAAATTAATTTTTTGATAAATTAAGAATTTTTTGCATATAGAGCTCATTTATTATGTTTCTTATGTTTCAAAAAAAAGTTGAATATCTATTTTTTTTGCATTTAAGACATCTAAATTTTTTTTTAGAGATTTCAAAAATGGCATATTGGTTATTTATACCGAAATTTTGTGGTATACCCTTGATTTCGGCTTTATGACATCCAAAAGATACAGTGTGCCGAATTTTCAACTTTCACGGGTTCTTAAGTATGGATTGCTTGGTGTTGAACCTGAACAAAAACACTCAATTCAAGCCATTTTGTACCACGTATGATGCTTTCGGAACTCTTGAAAAGCAAAAAGGCAGCAAATTGTATTTCAAAATAGCATGAACCCGAAATTAAAGCATACTGATGGTCTATTTATGGAAAATTTCTTGAAATACGTGAAATATGCTATTTTTCAAATCATTAAAAAAAAAAAAAAATCAAATCCCTAAATATAAAACTATTGGCTCACCAATGTCTTTTTAAACTATCAGAGACAAAAAGTGACCTTTATAAGCAAAAATTTTCGCCCAAAAATTATTTTTTGGGATTTCTTCAAAAAATCGAAAATTTTCCAAATTTTAACCCAATGAGGCAAAAATTAAAGTTGACCTAGAAAACTTAAAGTTGTTATGTGAGTATTATTACGTTTATTAGGAAACCTCTCTACTCTTCACCTAGAGATCAATGACTTCCAAAAAAAATTCGCTTCACCATAGTAGATAACTATAGGTACTTACTCACGATATTTTGCACTAAGTATTCAAACTATCAGTCACAAATTCAGTACAACTCATCTGAAGTATAATTATCTCTTTCCAAACTCCCAACGTTCATTTTTTTAATATTTTTAATTTTTAATATTTTCCTCCATCCTCTCCACTTTTTTCCTCCAAGAAGTCGAAACAGATTTTCGACGACCTAAATCTCATTCAAACATCTCTTGAAACTTTCGTAATTACGACGAATTTTTTCCCCTTTTCCAATCGGGTACTCGAACTTTGAAGTATATCACAACCTTATTACAATTAATTACATTAGCAAGAATTATCAGATATGTTCCAAGGTATAAGTACGCATACCTACTTTCGGGTGATCATTTATATTATTAAATTTTCGAAACAAACGAAGGTCACGATTGGTGAACTCGTTATCCATTCTGTGAGCTTTGATAAGATGTAAATACTGGTTTTTCGCCATTAGCCCGATTAAAATATCATTACGAAAATGAGGAAAATAATTACTAGGGTTTTGCTCAATTTCCATATAAAAATCGTGCCATAAAGAGGAAAACGAAAAATTTCGTGATTTCCCGTTCTCATTTTGGAGGAAGAATTTTTTTTTTCGAATTTATGCACGCGACTGGGACTTATCAAAATGAGTTTTAAAACATGAGTAATAAGTGGTTTTATCTTTTGGTGTATTTTTTTTTTATCGACGATTATATTTACAATTTGCGTTTTATATTTTGAACTTAATTATGCTAATCATTCACGCGTATCGAGAAATGAGAAAAACGTGACTTGGATTGAACCATTTGTTGTATTTAGGGAAATGTAGTGAATGAAAATAAATAAAAATATCGAATATATAACGGAAGGGAAGTTTTTATTTTTTTTCTAGACAGTAGTTTTCTCCAGTTGCTTATATTTTGAACATTCGATAGAATGTTACGGATATCTATCAAATTAAAAGGAATTTACGTACGAAAGCATAATTACATTTTACTCACTTAATTTCCATTAGTCGTAATAATTTAAAATTATCGCGTTTCTTATATCACCTTGAACCCCTTTTCTTCTTTTTCCTGAAAATCCCAATACCTATAGGTGCTTGTACTCCGTATATTCATACAGATGGGTATGTATACTAATACCCATGCGATAAACTTTTAACATCATTATTATACTCTTTTGTTCGGCTATACTATACTCGAGTTGCTATTTTATAAATTAACTTTATGGCTATTTGTTATCTTGGTTCTTCGTAAGTTTATAGCTGATAAAAAACCACGACCGGTAATGAATGAAAGGCGTGATTTCAGTTGTACTATATCTATATACAACTGTAAGTAGGTATATACGCCGAGCTTTTATGTATAATGAGAAAATAAATCGACGGGTAATCATTTAACAACCAAAGTTGCGCAATACACGCATATGTATTTTAAAAAAATGATAAAAATTATAGCCAGGCCGCAAAGAAATTCATTCGACTCGTGCGTCAAGAATCTGGTGTAGCTGGTGCTGATGCTCGGTTTAACGATATTTATATCAACGAAACATATGTTCGAAAAAATTAAATCTGCGTCGAAAAATTCCACATATTTTTTTGCGAAATTTTACGTTGCAAAATTTATGTACCTTGGTGGCTTTGTTTCAATGTTTATATTATTATCATTAACTCAATGTCAACGAACTTCACCCAGTAACCATTTAAAGGTCGTTGGTGATTTTCATTTCATTAAGATCACGAGAGAACGTACTGATCAACATGCAAAGTTTGATAATGGCGTTGACGGATGATGAATTTTAGACGTATTGTCGTAGGAAGTCGTACGTACTCGTTTATCATATCAATTAATTTCTCTTTTTGCGCGTTTTTTCCTGCAAGTAAATCGAATGCGGGGGAGAAGTAATTTGTTGAGAACAATTTTTTTTTTTCAATAAGAAATTTATTTAAGGAGAGAAGTTTAATTTTTGGGGTACTGTAGTTACTAGATAGGTACCGTTTTCAATACTATCATAATACTACAAATTTTCGTAGTTTATTTTCATTAATAACGATTTTTATTTACTTACGATTCCGAAATAACGAAAAATCCAAAAATCTTACGCATAGCTATTTGTAATATTGAATCAAAGCCTCGTTGAAAGTATTTTAAAATATCATCGAATTTCCTTAATAAATTTCTTCTCGGTTGTGTCATACGAAGACGAAAATCTCATAAAATCCTCTACGTGAAGTATTGTACCTGAACCTGAAAAGAATCACAATGGCCTATAAATGGTCAAAGTGCATGATGCCACCGCTCAGTTGAACCTGAACCTATGTGAAGTACGAAGTTCCTGTAAGTAGTCTCAGAAAAGCTAGCTCACTTCATCACCCAATTCTTCATAAAAATCGAATTTTTACCCCATGAGTTTACTCAGCGAATATCTCACAGGTAAGTTGTCTGAGGCTCAAATATGAGCTCCTGCATAGAGGATAGGTGGTGCGAGTTTTACTTTTTTTGAATTTCAAGTTCATAATTTTCAATATCATACATCTCTCCCCCCCCCCCCCCATTATGTAATAGATACTTAGTGGTAAAAATAATAAGATCATTCCTTAATGTGAATACCTCTGTGATAATGTTGGTAATCGGTGAATTTTGTGGTTTTACCCCCTACCCCACCACTACATTAAAGTTAGATCTAATACATGAGACTATTTTTTGTTATACGAAAAGCATAGTATATAATTGAATTATAAGGGGTATTATTATTCATAAGTAAGTGAAATATCGAGAATTAAAACAAAATTAAATTTTAAAGAAAATATTAAGAAATGGATAAGATCTTATTAAATATTATTTTATTTAATATGGAATTCTGGATTTATTATATTATTAATTTTTATAGTTATTTCATTTGAACTCAAATATCTTATTAAAGAATAATATTTATGCTCAAAAACGAAATTTCAGAAACTTTTTGAAAAAACTATCTACAGAATCTCAAAAAAAAAAAAATTGAAAAATATAAAAATTTAAAAAAAAAATTAATTTTAACAATAATATATTTTTTAATCAATTTAAAATCTCTAATTATTAGGCAGAAAGAGCTTAATGTTTTTTTCTTATTTCTTTAAAATCGTGTCTTTGCTTTAGTCTCAAGCAGTGGTGGCGGATAGTGAAGTAGCGTTAGTAATTTCATCAACTCCCAAATTACTTTAAATTTTTAGAAGATGAAAAATATATTTTTCACCAACTCTTTTACCCTCCTTCCAACATGAGTTTTTCGAGAAAAAAAAGGTACAGTTGGAATTTTAGAATAATATTAATTTTTCATTTCGAAATTATTTCATTTTTAATTTTTGTTTGTTTTTCATTTTTTCACTGTTGGAGAAAAATGAATTAAATTATATCTACTTGTTAAATTTAAATTAATAAAAAAAATTAGAGTAAAATATCGTTCATCGATTAAAACAACGTCATAAGTCAAAAAAAAATTTTTTCGAGTTGACCATTTTCAAGGAGCAATTTTTGAGTCCATTTAAATTTCAAATGGTACAAAAGGTTGAATACCTATGTATGCTCATAACAAATGAGAATTTAGATACAATATTATACCATTTGAAAGTTGAAAACAGCCCCCAAAATAGTTCTCCAAAGATGTCCAACTCGAGAAAATTGTTTTTTGGCTTATGACGTTTCGTTTTATTCGATGAGCGATATATTGCATAAATTATATCTATATATTAAATTAAAAATAAAAAGGTCTTTGTCGAGTAAAGTTAGGCAATGACGTATCCAGGATTCGAATATTCCATCTAAATGACTATTTTACTTTTAAAAATGGAAAAAAAACGTCTTTCACGCTTTACACCGCAATAAGACCAAAATATAGATTATCATATTATATTATTCCAAATTTTAATTCAAACAAAATATCGTCATTTTATTTCTGGCTTTTTGAAAAAATCCTAGCTATGTGCTTGCTGGAAGTAAATAAATGTTATGAATAAGTCAGTAACAAGTTCGTTATTATTTTTAATATTTTCCAACGGTTTCAAACTGTTATTGTTTGTTTTTCCTTTTTGTTTATTTTGTTTTTATTTGCGTATTTTAAACGCATTAAAATAATATAACATTGAAATATTGATTCCACCACCTTTCCCTTCCAGAAAAAAATTACCTGTGGAAATATGTTGTCTTTTTATAAGGAGATATAGGTAAATAGTATATACTCCATTAATTCCTCATCTTCTGTCAATCTCACTACTCCAAAAAAAAAACTTCCTGCGCCACTACAGGACTGTTCTACTGAGGAATTCAGAATTGTTACCATCTAATTTTTCGTAAAAATGGGACAACCATTTGAAACAATAATTAAAACTTTCCAGCAAATGTGCCATCTCTGGCCAGAATTATGATATATGGAACAATAGAAAAAAAGTGAAAATTCATGAAATTATAGGCCGATCTCTGAATGACTTGAAAGCAATTTGCATTTCCCAAATTTTGTGCTTTTAGATCCCAACTTGGTGAAAAATTTCTTTTGTTTTTCCTACATGTCGAATTAATTTTGAGGGAATTTTTATTTCTTACAAAAATGTTTATCGTTATTCTAGACATTCGAGGTAAATTTATATTTATTTATTTATTTATTTATCTATTTATTTATTTATCAATTTATTGTTTAATGTGGAATAGGGGAGGTTAAATCTTTACTATCAAACCAATGTTGTAGGAAAGAACATATGCCTGCTCTTGTTCTTGTTCTCGTTCCTGGAAAGACCCAGTCATTTGATCCTGTTCCTGACTCGTTTTTATTCTCAATGTTTCAACTGTTCTCATTCCGTTCTTCGTTCTTTCAATCCTTTATTGTCTCGTTCCTGTCCGTTCTTCGTTCTGTTTTCGTTCTTCAACTTTTTCTTTTTTCTTTCTTTCTTTCTTTCTTTCTTTTTTTTTTTTTTTTTTTTTTTTTTTTTTTTTTTTTGATAACGTGTAGGTATACAGTTTGTGTTGTTGTTGAAATTGAAAAATTGTAGCTGATTAATTTAGAAAAAAAAAAAAAAATTACTTTTATGGGTATACGTAGCACTTGCCCACTTTTATGAGTTTTTTATGCCTCTCATGATATCTATTAACTTTATGATAAATCATGAACTTTCAAAAGAACGAAGAACAACTAAAAATTACATCGTTCCTGTTCTCGTACCACAACATTGTACATTAGTTGGTTTTCGTTTCGTTCTTCGATCTTTCAGTTTGAAAATATTCTGTTCTCGTTCTGTTCTTTGTTCTTCAAATTTATCAGTTTTATGTTCTCGTTATTGGTCTTGTTCCTCAGGAACGATGAAAATTCTCTGTTCTTGTTCTTTTTTCTCGTTCTTGGATTTGTTCCTACAACACTGCTATCAATCATAAGATCGTACCGTTTGGAAGAGAGTACTGTTTTAGTTTCATTCATTGTTAGTCTTGTTAATATCACCGAAAGAGGCCAAGTATACCTATTTTTTATGTTTGATAATATGTAAGGGAGTAATTCCATTGAGTAGTCAATTCTTGTTGTTTACTATGAGAATAAAATGAGTTAGTGAAGAATGGTTGATACCAAAAAACAAATAAAAATATCTTCTCTAGGTCAAATCAATCATTTTTGTAATAGCCCTGTTGAACTGAAAATTTTGAAGGATTAAAATTAAATTAAATTTGTTGGGCACAATGTATCTTCTTCAGGTCCAGGTACCATATAATTATGTTACTTTTTAGTGGATGAAAAAATTTGTGAAAATTAAATCGAATTTAAAATGCATTAGGTGAGTGGATGTAAGTATAATTCTTTCATTAAAAAAAATAAAATAAAAATATTTCAATATTTGTTATAAAAATAAAATTAATTCACGAATGACAATTACTATAAATTTTATATCGTTTTATTAAAAAAAAAAAATCATTTAAAATAAAACATAAATAATATCAAATAATTAAATATGAAAGGAAAATTAATTTGTCATAATAATTCAAATATTGAATCAATACTAAATCGAATTTTAAATCCACGAATGAACAAAAAAAAATCAATATTTTTACGTTAAATAAACTTCAAGTTCCAGAAGCTTATTAGTTCCCCAAGCTGAAAGAATTTTACCCCGAAAGTAACATTCAAGCACAGCAACCCCATGAAAAGGATTTAGTAAAAATCATTCATCATTTCAAAATAAAGATCATAAGATGAAATGCCTAATATACCCGACCATTATCGCATATTTAAACCTACACATTTTAGAAGAAGAGATAAGTAAAATATGTACAAAGTACTACATGCAAAATGAATATTCTTACTCGAGATCATTGTAGCGGGACCTATTACTCAAAATATCATCTTAAAATAGAACCGTACCTACCTCAAGGAATTGAGGAACACCACCCGAAGACAAGCCGGTATACACTGGAACACTGGACACTATGTTGGTGATCGTACATACGGAAAATGTCGAATAAAATAATACTGTGGTAGAATTTATCATATATAGTGTAAATATTGAAATCGATTAGAGACAAAAATGCTTATATCGATGTTCACATGTACCTCTCGATTTAATTACAACGCGCGTTCATTTAATCAACGTAGAATGCATCTATACCTAACGCTTTCATCAGCGTTAGTTGGTGTCTGAAAATAATAAATCGAGAGATATAAACAATCAACGAGAGAAAAAAATTACACGATAAGAGATATCGAGTAACTGAACTGATTAACGTGCTGTAGTAGAGAATATTGTAGGGCTCGAATGGAAAAATACAGAGAGTAAAAAAAAGGCGGCTATTACGTTCGTGGTATATTTTCGAGCTCATGCGTCTAAGCTAATCGAGTTATTTCAATATCTTACGTATGTTGCGAAGATCGAAAAAACTTTTAGCAAGATGAAAAGTTTAAAAATTCGCGATGAAGATGATTGACAATATGATAATTGGAATTGACATTTTCGTCATTCCCGACTGGCGTTTGATATTAAGGTTGGACACGTTTGTATATGAAGGATAATAGGAAGGTAAAGATTGGCGAGCGAGCGAAAAAATGTATATCGAAAATCTACAACTACTGCGTTATCGTTATGGACAATATGAAGGGATATCACGTTCGTAATTGTGAATCATCGCGTGACCACCGCATGTATGGCCGAACGGCGAACCGAAGCTGTGTCATTGATGTGAAAATGACAACAGTTTTGCCTAGTTTTTCTCCGCCTCGCGTTTCAGACGTTTAGAACGGAAGCCAGCCGCCAATGTTGCGGAATTCTTAAAGTACCTAACCTTGGTCCGTTATTCGCGTACTTCCTTTCCCGTTTTAGACACTCGAGATTCCAAATTCTAATTTCTTCGGTCACGATGCGAACATCGATCCTAGATCTTTTTAAGGGAAATATAAAAAAATTTATATGTAGTAACAATTTATAAAAACGTACTTTCAAGTGATCCAAGTTCCTCAGAATTTCATCTCTAGTTTTTGAAGTTGTGGAAAGAGGGTTTTGCTTCTTGAAGAGTGTTTGTAAAACATTGAAGGTGAATGAGAAGAACTATGAGTTTAGAAAAATTGTCGTGAGTACTTAAGAGGAATATTCAAGTTCCCAGAACATCGCCAAAAAATTCAACCTTAATTATACACTAAATTGGGGTCGATTATCGTTCAAGTGTTAATATCCTCGAGATAAATGACAAGTTTCTGTTGTGAAATAAACTCATAGAAGATTACTTCCATATGACCCAAAGTTGCCCAAAGATCGACTCTCAATTTTTCAAATTATGAAGTCGTGAAGGAAGAATTTTTGACTTTTAAACATTTTGAGCTGAATGCTGAGAACTCATTTGTTTAGATAGAGATAGTATAAGAATCAGAAATATCCACTTCCTTCAAAATTCCACTTTAAATATATTAAAAATAATTTTCGTCCAAAATTAATTTTTTTTCTCAACATGCCAACTTTATCGCTCAGAACATTGTATTAGAATTAGCCCCTCCCCAACTGGTATAGTATAATCTCCTCTAGAAGCGGTTCAAAATGACATACAAATTAGGGGTTTCAATTGTAGTAAAATATTCTTCATTAAATTCCATGTAAAAAAATGTAAGTTGCCATGCCGCATTACTGGAGCTGAGTTTTTAACTGGGGTTTGTTCAGGTTCGCAAATAACGTTGCTAACCGCTTCATGTCTATAGGTCAACCCAATACCAAGTTTAACTTCCCCTGCTCTGTCTATTCCAAAACCACGTAATAAGTTGAATTTCAAACAAATGTAGTTATTTCTTGCCATACAATAATGGTATGAACATATTTATATTTTTCAAATCATAGCTTTGTACTTGAGGCTCTTCAAATAATTTTTAAATTTTTATGATCCGCCATTTTGGAACCATTTTAACCCAAATTTTAAGAAGTCGTATTCTGCTCATCAACTAACGCTACGCACAAATTTTGATTTTTCTAGGTCGATTTGGTGAGGAGATATATAAGATTCATCCTCCATAAGCCATTTTTGCTCCAATTCTTCTCCAAATGCACTTTGAAAATTAAAATTAGAATAAGTTAGTCACTTGAGCTTATTTTATTATATGACACCGCAATAAAAAATTTTCGACATATCGTGTACCCCACCACATTTTGCGGTCGATAACCCCTCCTTCTCGCCTCCAACACCAGAATAGGTTTTTCTTATATTTAAGTTATTTCTTTCTAAAATAGCTTTTTTTCTTTCATTAAATTTAATTTTTGTTATAATTGATTGAATTAAATTTAATAATATGTTTAATTAAAAAATATTGATAAAATTTTATTTATTTATCCATCTTTTAATATTAAATATTTAAAATAAATTAAATTAAATTAAAATTAAGATATTAATTTTAATTTTAATTTACTTGGGCTCATTCTATCATATGACACCATAATGAAAACTTGTCGACCTCCCGCACCTTGCACCTCCATCACATTTTCAAGTCTTAAACCCCTTCTCCTCCCTCTCAACAACATGTATGGAAGTGAATTTGGGATATTTATGCTTCTCATCCCCAATAATCATATGAGTTCATATTAATTACATTATTACTAATTTAAGGCTCCTCAACTTCTACTCAGATTTTTATTTACCACCATTTTGGATCTATTTTGACCCAAATTCAAGGGGTCATATTCTGGTCACCATCTAACTTCTCCTACAGTGTTTGACTTTTGCAGATTGATTTGGTGAGGAGGTATGAACGATTCAAAATATTTCATGACTCAAAACGTCTTCACAAAGCCGTTTTTTGCTCTAACTCCCTTCCAAATACACTTGGGAAGCTGATATTTGCATATGTTGGTATGTGTGACTTATTCTTTCATATGAGATCAAAAACAAAAAATTTGAGTTGTTTGCCTTTTTTGCCCCCCTCAAAATTTGAGTGATTCGCCATTTTGATGTGTATTGAAAATTGAAAAATACGTCTTTTTTGAATTTGTAAGAACAGTCTATCTCCGAGTTTTGAGCTAATTTCATGAATACCCACATGCGCTAAGCGTGGGGAAAAATTTCATGATTCAAAACTTCCTCATAAACGCGTTTTTTGCTCCAACTCCTTTCAAAATGCACTTGGGAAGCTGATATTTGGATATGTTGGTGTCTGTGACTCAAAACTAAGAATTTGAGCTATTTGTCCCTTCTCCTGGCTCCCTCAAAATTTTAGTGATCCGCCATTTTGAAGGGTATCGAAATTACAAAAAAGTACTTTTTTTGTATTTTTAGGAATAGTCTCTTTACAAGTTTTAAGCGTGATATGGATGCCCGCCGACGCAAAAATATGTATACCAAAAAGTTGTACATTTCCTAGATGATTATTGATTACAAACGATCTGAAATGCATAGATTTGAAGACTCCACCCTCCCCCGAACCCCCTTCCCTAATCAGGTAGGTTGTAATAATAGCTCTCATTTTTAAGTTGAAAACTCGATTATTATTTTTTTTTTGTATAGGAGCGGCAATAGAGCTTTGGAAAAATACTACTTGCTCTCTCTTCAATAATTCCATTGGTCGCATGCTACGCTCTAGTGCATATAACTTTTCAATTAACCGAAAAATCTTCAATAATAACTTTTATATCCATCAGAAATTTACTTTAGAATGGGTTTTTGCAAAGCCCTCTGGAGCGTTCCGGAGGGCTTTGGTTTTTGGTATTCATCTCAGTGAATATCAAACGTGGAATAAAAATGATCATATCAGACTAAACTATTCTATTTCCATTCTAGCAAGGAAGGGCCCGATATATATCTCTCCGACTTTGACCAAGCAAATATCATTAAAAAGTGCATGCCTGGGGTACTTCATATCCCAAATTTCAGTTTCTTTAAATTATTCTAAGAGGGAAAGTAGAGCTATGAATTTTTCAAATTTTTTAATATAGTTTTTGTCATTTTTTGCCAAGTATAAAGCAAAATAACGAACATATGTGATGAATGCAGTTGCTTTAGCAACACATAATCTTTTTCATTAATTACCAATATTTAAGCCCTACAAATTAATAATTTGTTCATATAGTAAAAAGGTATGCGAGAGGAAGCATCATTCAAAAATACGCTCTATCAAGTTATACTTCACGTAAACATTTCATTTCCTTCTTGAATTAGAAAAAACGCAATTTCTAGAACACTTTTTAATGCAGAATCTCGGCTAAATATGATTATTTGCGACAACTATAATAACAAATTTATAAACAGTTCGTTTAGGTCAATGCTAAGACCTCGTAATTGCTCCATAATGGAAAGTAAGTCGCGAATAAAAGCTATTTCGGACGAGCTCAAATATTAGTGCATTGATCCACACAAAAGAGTACGACCTATTCTGATAATTTTCTATTGAAACCGTACCCGAGCAAACAAGCTGACAAAACCCTGGTATTATTTCATTAAGAAGAAAGAAGAAGAAAATTCACTTCGCTGAATTCAGCTTTTATTGAAATTTCCTGCGCGGTTTAGAAAATTTTTTCTAACGAGTAATAAACATTTACATGGCGATACGTAGAAGTCTGGTTATTTAATTGAGGAATTTAAAAAGTTTTTCGTATCTTCAATTAAACATTCGCGCGTAAGCTAGAGGAAAATTTCGGTCACGTAAGCAAATTTGGTTAGTGTAGAAAACCGAATGTATTATAGATAAAATTAATTAATTTTTTTTTCGACACCACGTGCTTTGATAAATTTGCTGAGTTCGGTTCAAACACCTGATAAGGAAAGTACCAAAAACGTAGCTCAACGAAATTTATTACTTGTTAGTACGATTGTCTAAATAAATATGTAGATATTATTTATTTATTTCCTAACGAAAAATGCCCCATGTAGAATTTAATTTCGAACTCCATAACTGAAGTACCCTACGGTTGTAGTTTTACAATTAGAATATGCAAGTTGTAGGTTTTTGAATTATTTCAAAATTGAGTAATGCATGATGTAGTAATTTTGTTCTGAAACTTGCACATAAAGTTACGTTATGTTGGTTTTGAAACATGAAATGAGTAAGCATTTCAGCTATGCTTTGTCATTCTCGATTCGTTGAAAGAATCAAAGATTTTTGTGATCGATAAGATTGAAAAAATATACCTATTGGGAATCATGCAACTTTCTAAATAAGTAATTAGGTGCTTACGAGAATACTTTGATTGATATGTTCAATGTTGGTGGTTTTGAAGATTGAAGTAGTTTACGGAATATTTCGTTTATTTAGGCTATATCCGCTATACGATTAAGGTGTTAAGGTCGATTTAGATAATTGGTAAATTATTTTATACTTGTTGAGTGGTATTTGCTTATCTTCAAAGTTGAAGGAGTAATTCTGTTCACTTAACATAATATGGCAACATTAATAATTAAAAAAAAATTAAAGTTTATGTCTTCGATTACAAGCGCTTACTAACATTTTCAATTAAATTAAGATATGTTGTTGTTTTTGGTATCGATGCAATACTACGAGTCAAAAAATCGTGAAATTTGAGTTTAAATTATCCATTACCTATTTTAGATTCATTTTGAACCAATTTTGAGAGATCATATCATGATTCTAAAATCACACTAGGAATAATTGTAGCTTTCTAGGTGCATTTGGTGAAGAGATACATATAATTTAAGAAAGTCCATATTTTTCGTTCACTCTCTCGCATAAAATCACAATATTTAAGGTACTCTTCCCCCAATGCCACTTTAGATATTCTAATGAGTTCACGTGTATAAAATTTGTGGTATTTGAGGTCACTCAGGGTTTCCTTTAATCTCGAGATATCCAACCCAGTAATTTCATCGATCAAAATTTTCTTCTATTGTTTTGGATTTCTTAGCAACTTGAAAGAATTTTTCCCATGTTTTCCTGTTTTTTTTTTTTTTTTTTTTCGAATCTTTATTCTTTATTTTTTAATCGAGTGAAAATGTATGATGATATTTATGTACATTTTTTGAAGCAAAATCATTAAAGAGACTGATAATTAGAATAAAAAACACGGGTAGAAGTAGAGGGCTTAGGCCACCTTACTCTTTTTGGCAACTCCACTGGACTGTACAGTAGCTATAAACTTATATGACTTTCATAAAAAAATTCAGCAAGTGAAGGAAAGTGTCCAAGGCAAAAATTAACAAAATGTGAAAAAAACACAAGCAGCCATGCAGCATTACTGCAGCCGAGTTTTTAATTGAGTCTTGTTTATATTCACAGCTCACATCTATTATTGATTTTAATACCCCCACCCCATATGTTTCCAAAAACACCCAAAAAATTCATATTGAAATATAGTATATAATTTGTATCTACTTTCTGTTCACAAGGATCAGAAAAGTCTATATTTCTCCAATTTCAGCTGCGCGAGAGTCCTCGAGCCAACTTCAAAATTTGCCCATCCGTCATTTTCGATCCATTTTGACCAAAATTCAAGGAGTCATATTCAGATGTAAAACCAACTTCACATACGATGGTTGACCTTTTCAGGTCGATTTGGTGAGGAGATATGGAAAATTCAAGATATTTTATGATTCAATTTATTTATTTATTTATTTATTTCCTACTTACTTGTAGTGCATCCCAAGGAGTCTTTACAAAGTCGTATGTTACAAAAAAATATTAAATAATAATGAATACATGACCCATATACATAAAACATTCGAGTATAAAATTTTTAAATCATTCATAATCTTGTAAACTATGGATTGAAATCATAGAGAAACAATTATTTATATGTTAATTTCTTATTCCCATAAAAAGAAACGAAAAGAATAAGGAAATGAAATAACTAAAATACGTTTTGTGAATGAAGAGAATTTGGCGCTTGGGGTTTTAAAATCAATTAAACACAGTGTATATATTATCCCCATGCGAAGTGGCGGCAGGTGTTCATGAAATTCGCTCAAAACTTGGTGAGATACTCTTTTTAAAAATGCGAAGAAGATACTTTATTCTTTCCTCGATACATTTCAAAATGGTGGATCACTCAAATTTTGAGGTTGGCTGGAGAAGGGGCAAATTGCTAAAATTTTTCGTTTTTGTCCTCATATTAGAGAGTAAGTCACGGACACCAATATACGCAAATTTCAGCTTCCTATGTGAACTTGGAGGGGAGTTAAAGCAATAAACGGTTTTTTGAGGAAGTTTTGAGTTATGAAAATTCTAGAATCTTCCATATCTCTTCACTAAATTAACCTACAAAAGTAAAACTTTGTGCGTGGAGTTAGTTGGTGACCACAATATGACCTTTTGAATTTGGGTCAAAATGGATCCAAAATGGCGGATTATCGAAATTTGAGTAGAGCAAGAGGAGCCTCAAATTGGTAAAAATGCGATTAATACGATATCCTATAATTATTGGGTTTAAGGAGTATACTATATCCCCAGCTTACCTCCATACATGATGTTGGAGGGGAGAAGGAGGCATTATCGACCTTGAAATGTGGTGAAGGTACGCGAAATGTCGAAAATTTTATATTGAGGTGTCATAATTATGATGAAATGAGCCAAAGTGACCAACTTTTTCCATTTTTCTTTCTCAAGGCACCAAAAAATTGGTCATTTGCCATATCATTATAAATGGTCTGAAACGCAATGATTTGGAGACCCTCCGACCCTCTCCCCAAAATAGGTAGACTGTAATAGCTATCATTTTTATTAAAAATACTAATGAAAAAAGTATTGAAGAACTTGAATTTCATCTATTTTCATCGACTAAGCATTATCATAAACACGAACTCGAATTTGGTACTTTTGATAAGGTAAAATCGAGTCGACAAAATTAACTCAAGCCAAAAATAATTTCGGAAATTCAATATTCAAGGACACACATAACCGAAATTATAGCACTTTTCGGAATTCTAGTTCAACTGAAGATAGTGATTATTTTAAATTTCTCTCGTATGTTGACTGTTAGTCTATTATTAAAGTTGTCTGATTACTCTGCAGTTTTTTACGTAGTGGGTGACGTTGATGTCTTAGTAAAACGAGTACTGAATACGTAATTCATGTAGTTGAGATTTTCCTTTGTTAGAAGCTTGTTTATGTTTCCGTATTGAATGAAAATTTCATATAATTCAATTTTTTGAAAAATTTTGCATAATATAATCTTTTGTCATGGAGAGCAGAAATTATACCTACTTAATCCCGCTAACATCTGATATGATAAAACATAAAAATGAGAGTGGGGCAATAACACTCGGCGCGAATATTTATTTTTCGTTGGTGTTAATTTATATTTTGGTGAAAAAATCTCACGAGATTAGTATAGGTACATAATTACGATAACGCTTAATTGGATGTTTACTCTCCAACCAGAAGCTATAATTTATTTAATAAACCTTAGCCCGTAAAATTAATGAATTTACAAAAAAGAAAAAAGTAATCAAATAGGATTTTTCTCACGTGTACAACGTACATAGTTCTTGTTTCCTTCATTGATTTTATTAAATTATCTAATGAAAATTTAGGTTTTACCTTTGTTATAATTATTTATTAATAAATATCGACTGTACAATACGATCTGAAGAAATTTATCGTAAGTGTTTTAGCTGATTTTCCGAACTTGTTAACTTCACTGGCGTAAATTACTTACCGATACGATATGTTCATGGTTTTCTCTATAAAAACGTGTAATTCATCATCAACGATAACACAACATTTCGCGTGCGATTTTTTCTCATCAATGTAGAGCGCTTGTATGATTTCCTACGAGGTGTTTTGTTTCGACGTCAAACGCGAAATTCGTCCTGCTCTGTATCGGAAAATACTTATTACGATGCTAGATCGTGTATAGGTATCGTTTAAATATCAACTTAGGCGTTTCGTTTTTGATAACGATAATTGAGACGTTATTTTGATTGCCATAAAGTATTTTTAAGGGTGTGATCGAAGTAATAAAAAAAATATGTATATTTTTAGCAACAACCAAACGTTGTTTCGAATACAACATTTGTTCGCACACGCGCTAGCGAATGATTTTAAAGTAAGTTTGTTTACTGCGTTGATTGTTTAAACAGTTGAATATATCAGAAATAAATTGATACCTGCTTGCGTATATTTTCGACACGCTATGCCAGCTTCACTTGCCTGCCTGGATTTAATTATTCCGTTTAAACATTCGGAGTTCACGAAAAACTTTCACGAAGGAGTGAAAATAAACCAGACTTCAGACCTATCAAAATTAATCATTGCGTAATAAAAGTCTGCTGAACTTCATTACCAAGGGCTTCTTATGATATTCTGAATGACTTCAAAGGACTCGTCTCGAAGTCTGGCTACTAAATCAGTAATACTGATGTCAATATCCAAGATGCTTGAAAATGTAAAATGTATTTTTGTAGATTGCAGCTTTAGAGCTTAGAAAAGAGATTTTCAGGTCATAAATAATGGTGAATACTCGCATTTACTTTTTCGGTGTACCAATGTAAAAATAGGTATACGAATTGATTAATAACTGAAACAAAATAAACAGAAAAAGAGGAGAGAAGAATCAACGATATCAAGAAGATTAGAAATATGATGATGAGAAGACAATAGGCAAATATTGATGAACAATCGGAAAGTAATAGTTGATGTTCATTTCATATGTTCGAGTGCTGAGGATTTGAGGAGAAGAATCTCGTTATGAATCTGCTTTGTAAGCAAGAAAAAATATCACGTTATTTTCTCTTTACGAAGGGTCTCGTTTATGCTCTGAAGAAACAATTAGAACTACTTTCAGATTTATTCTAATTACTATTAGATGACAACTTTTGCATATTATAAAAATTCTTCATAATCTTACATTATTCTTATTTTTATTTTATAATAATTTCTCTTTTCAAGATAGGCAATCATTTAATCACAAGAAGTGAGCCTAAGCAGTTTCATTAGAAATCTACCAAATCTTGATAATACTTACTCCAAATGATGCTGGGATATTTTTGTTATAGATGATAGAACAATTACTATTATTTTTTATTATTGATTTGTAAGAATTATAATTGAATTAAATCGTATTCCATTTGATTTTTTTGAAAGTTAATCAGAGTAATTATCTGGATTTTTAATATTGAATTTAGATCAGTTTATTTTATAATTTTATTTTTAATTACGTACTTACATATAATTTATGTAATAATTTTTACTTTATTTTTTTTTAAGTCGAGGAAAGCCAAAACTAGCCTCTGGGAAAAAATTATTTACGAGCCCTCCTAAATTTTTTGTTACTTATTTTTTTACTTTTTTAGCTGAGTTTTTAACAAAACGATAGCTATTACAGCCTACCTGATTTGGGAAGGGAAGGTCGGGGGAGGGTGGGGTCTTCAAATCTTTGCGTTTCAGACCATTTGTAATCATCTGGCAAATGTCCAACTTTTTGGTATATATATATATATTTTTTTTCCCACACGTAGCGCCGGCGAGTATTCATAAAATTCGCTCAAAATTTGGTGAGGGACTCTTCTTGAAAATGCGCAAAAATAGTTTTTTTGTTTTTTCGATAAATTTCAAAATGGCGGATCACTCAAATTTTGAGGGGGCTGGAGAAGGGGCAAATAGCTCAAATTTTTCGTTTTTGATTTCATATGAAAGAGTGAGTCACGGATACTGACATATCCAAATTTCAGCTTCTTGAGTGCATATTGAGAGGAGTTAGATCAAAAAACGGCTTTTTGAGGAAGTTTTGAGTCATGAAATTTCTTGAATCTTCCATATCTCCCCACCAAATCAAGTTAAAGAGGTCAAATTTTGTGTGTGAGGTTAGTTGGTGACCACAATATGACCTCTTGAATTTGGATCAAAATGGATTCAAAATGGCGGATTATCAAAATTTTGAGTAGAGCTTGAGGAGCCTCAAGTTGGTAAAAATGTAATTAATATGAATTCATATGGTTATTGGGGATAAGTTGTATACTATATCCCGAATTCACTTCCATACATGATGTTGGAGGGGGAAGGCGGGGTTACCAACCTAAAATAGTGGTGGGGGTACAGGAGGGGTCGAAAATTTTTTATTGCTGTGTCATATGATAAAATGAGCCCAAGTGACAAACGTATTTTGATTTTAGCTTCCTCAGTGATTTTGGAGGGGAGTTAGAGCAAAAAACGGCTTTTGGAGGGGAAATTGCTGCAGGAAATTTCATGAATCTTCCATATCTCATCACCAAATCGGCCTAGAATGGTCAAACTTTGTGTGTAGGATTAGTTTGTGACCAGAATATAACCTCTTAAATTTGAGTCAAAATGGATCCAAAATGGCGGATTTACAAAATTTGAAGATAATTTGAGTACCCTCAAATAGTTATAATTTGAGAAATATGTGTTCGCATGATTATTTCATGGCAAAAAATACTATATTTGTGCCAAATTGAACTTCTTAAGTGTTTTTGGAAAGGATAGGGTGGGGGTTTTCAGACTTGGTATTGGGTGTGGCCTGTAGTGATGAACGGTTAAGCAAGGTTATTACTAAATCAAAACAAGCCCCAGTTAAAAACTCAGCTCCAGTGATGCGGCATGGCTGCTTACGTTTTTTTTTTTATCAACGTGCTATGTATAAGTTCGACGAAGCTAGAGGCATGCAAATATTTTTGTATGGATTTCATTAAGCCTGAAAAAGAGAGGAACTGGAGAAGGTTGGTAATTGTTGATGGATTATCTTGTAATAGTAGGGGAGGAATATTCGGAACATTAAATTTTTTTTCGTAAAAAAGGAGTTGATGTTGGCAGTTGATTAATACATGTTAAAAGTTTTATGTTGATGTTACAGAGTGGGTATAATCAAATGAAAATTATAAATTTTAGTCAAGGGTAGCCAAAATTTTTAAAATGTGGAATTTAGATATCCGCGTTCAGTTTATTCCCTTGTCCCTCCAGCTCCCCGATCTTGATAATTATTTGAACATTTACAGCAATAATCGGTGTTAAATGGCGTACTATTATGACGCAGCTTGCATATGATAAGTAGGGCAACTTAAGTTACATCCATGTAAGACGATCTATCTGCTTGAAAATGTGAAGGTAGCGAAATTAATTATGGTGAATTGGAAAAAAATTTTTTACCCTTTGTGATTATGAAACTGAAGATTTTTATGTCATGATCATGAAGGAAGAATGATAGAAATATAGGATTGATGCCAATTGGTGGAGCACACAATGAGATTTTACTAATACAAAAATTGTGAGGTCAGTAATCTAGGCAAAAAGATATGAGGGAACTCGTACCGGAAAATACATACATGAAAAGAAAATAAACAGCCAATCCGCATCTTTGTGTGTGGGGTTAGTTGGTAACCAGAATATGACCTCTCGAATTTGGGTCTAAATGGATCCAAAATGGCGGATTATCAAAACTTGAGTAGAACTTGAGGAGGCTTAAATTTGTAAAAATGTAATTTATATGAACTCATACGATTACTGATGATGAGAGGTATACTACATCCCCGACTCACCTCCATACATGATGTTGGAGGGGGAAAGGAGGACTTATCCACTTTAAAATATCGTGGGGGTACACCAGAGACTGAAATTTTATTATTATGGTGTCATATAATGAAATGAGTCCAAGTGACTAACCTATTCTGATTTCAGCTTCCTACGTGAATTCGGAGTGGTGCTAGAGCAAAATCGGCTTTTGGAGGGGAAATTACTATAGGACATTTTATAAATCTTCCACACTTCTTCATCAAATCGATCTGGAGAAGTCAAACTTTTTATGTATGGTCAGTTGATGACTAGAATTTATGACTTCTAAACCTGAACAAGTCCCAGTTAAAAACTTGCCTTCAATAAGCGGCATGGCCACTTACGTTTTCCTTTTTTTTTTTTTTTTTTTTTTTTTTTTTGTTATTCGAGGCTCCTCAAGCTCTCCTCAGTTTTAACAATCCGTCATTTTAGATTCAGGTTGACTCGAATTCAAGGGGTCATTTTTTGATTTCAAGTTTACTTCACACACAAAGTTTGACCTTTCTAGGTTCATTTAGTGATTTGATATGAGTGGTGCGTAATTCATTATACATATTTCAATGAAGTTTACAGGAATCCTAAGACGAAAGGAAAACAGCATATACTTCCTCATTTGACAAAATGATATAAATCTTGAACTTTATCTTTAATTCTTTCATAGGAATTTTTATATTCTTTGGAATATACAATAATAAATATGTGTTGAATTCTTGGATTTGCAAATTTGTAAACCATTCAAGTACTGAATATCGTTGATAAATTTATTGATTTATTTCTCAGTTTTCTCGTTTATTTTATAATTTTAAAATAAGTATTTGTCGTATTGATCGTTTGAACAACAGTTGAGTAAATCAGTTCAGAGTGATGCCTACTAATGTATATTTTCGACACTTTATGTCAGCCTTATTAGCCTATTTAGACAAACAAGTTCACAAAAAAAAATTTACAAAACTAAGAAATCATAATCACAGATAATTTAGACATATAAATGACTATGCTTTTATTTTACTTCATCAGCGAGATCTTTTTTTCCACCAGCTATCATATCCTGAATCTCTTGAAAAGATTTGCCTTGAGTATCTGGCAACTGGAAGACCAGAAAAAAGAATGCTAGAAGACAAACACCCGCAAATAACACAAAAGTACCACTCGATCCTATATGTTGCAACATTATGGAAAAAAATCTCGTCACGATGAAGGATGTTAACCAGCAAGCGGTTGTGGTTATCGCTGATCCTAAGCTTTTTACGTTTGGGTGGAATATTTCAGCGATAATAACAAAACTGTATGATCCAATACCTGCAGATAGAATGAATTCAGTGTAAATAATGAAAATTAGCGAGTGTTTATTAAATAAAATATTTTGAAAATAATGATTTGAATTAATTTATAAATTTCATTTAAATCTTACTATTTTATTCATCATGAAAGTAGACTATATGAATAGATTCTTACCAATTAAATGAGAAAATATGTAACCTACTACAGATACAAGTGGAATCCAACCAAAATACGTCTTCACGTTGTCATTTTCTTGGAAATAAAAATAAATGCTCAACAAAGTCTATAAAAAATGCAACTAATATGCGTCAATGAATATCGTAAAAATGCTCGAAAATTTAAATTCAAAATTAACCATAATCACCAAGCAGAAAAAGCAACTGCATATGGAACCATATAAGATATACTTTATTCTAAACACTTTTCCGACGATTGGTGCGAGGAAAGTTGTGCACAACATAATCAAGCCGCAGATTATGGCTGAAATGCTCGCAGAAAATTTAGACGATGATTGCTCGAAGATAGATTCGCTGTAGAATACGATCGCATTTATGCCGATCATGTGTTGAAAAAACATCAATGTGCAGGCGTAATATAAACATTTCAAATTTGTCGATTGGAACAGCTGTAGAAGCGATGATCGAGATTGATGGTTCTCAAAATTCGATTTCTCCAATGTATCCTGAATAATGAAATGATTGAAAAAGTGAATGTAAGTTGTGCCTTACGATAAAAGAATGTCATTGAAAATAGATGAGTTGAAAATTTTCCGAAAAAATTACATATTATCAATGTATGCTGGAAAAGTTTTAGCTCTATTTTTTTTTCACATCCAAATCAAATGCATATTTATAATGTAATATTGTAATTCCATAAAATGAGTCACAAGGCTTGAGGAAAATAAATGAATAAATAAGAAATAATCTTACTGTAGGTAGACCAGAGCGTATTCTAGTACTTATAAAAGAATGTAACTATCACAACCCCATTTTGCCTCTTGTAATTTTTCCCAATTTTGGAACACCATAATTATATGTGCAATAGGTATACACTATACAATACACTGTGTCTAACATATTTTAACATCCCACAGTTTGCAGCTCTATTAAAAACAACTTTTTTTTTTTAAACTGAAGAATACATTAGAAAAATTTAGTGAAGAATCGGTTTAATATTTCAATACCAAATAATTTCTACATTTAAAGTCGAGAAGTTTAAATTAAATTTCGAATAAAAGTACTTTCTGATTTAATGGAGTACTAAGATCAGTAAGACACCGTGTACATCAAATAAATTTTAGAAATACTGCGCGAAAAAAGTGGGTGAAATAGGTATTTAATAGTATATATTTTTAAATTTTCAAGTTTTATCCAAATAACATTTTCAAGTTATGAAAATAAGTTTTTTACATTAAAAGTTCGGTTTTAAATTTTCCAAAGTTGAAAACTGAAGTTTTTTGCAACAGGGTAAAACCAATTGAAATCTATTTTATTCTCCTGCGACAAATGACAGTGCGAAGATATGCACAAAAACCTTAATTTCATACCCCTGAACAACTCACTAAAATGTATTTTGAACAAAAAGTTTAATTTTTTTTTATTAAAATAATATATTTCTATGGTAATGATTTTTTATTATTTAAATTAATAAAATAATTTTTTTTGTATTATTTTTTTATGATAATTTCATAAATCTGTAGGCATACACTGCCAGTGCCATCTACATTCGTTTTTTTTTTTTAAATTAAAATATATCTATTCGTTAATTGAATAATCGATAGTCGAAATGTCGAATAAAAGTTGTAATACCATATAGTAAACACACTTCCAAGTCGGCGTATTAGTGGAGCATCCAATCCCGTAGTGGGAAAGGCGTGATAATTTCTCCTATTTGAATTTACCTCGTTCTAAACACAACGTTAGCTGCTCTGCCCTGATTGGCTAGGGCACACTAGTACACCGATAGGTTGTTCAAATTTACACTGTTTATATAAATATAAGCTAATTCTCATGCATTAGTCAGTTGATCAGTTCAATTGGTACTTGTTGTTCTCACTTCAAGAATAAAAACGAATTAACACGAAGTTGATTTTATTTTCATCATTATCATAATAGAAAGAGTCATCGCCAGTTCGAGAAATTCGAATCAGTCACTAGGTCGATAATATCGACTCAGTAGTCTGCACTAAAATTAGCCAGGTCGAGTATTTCGACTCAGCATTAAATTAACTAGGGAGATTAAATCGACTCGGTGAAGTCTAGCCGGTACGGATTCGAATCAGCTATGGTACGGGTATTCACTCGCATCATCGCCATCTCAGGCACGCATCAGTATTGCCGACTCGGGCCATTGCTCGACTCAGCACTTCAAGGAAATAAACTAAATCTAAATAGTATAGTCGTGACCACCAAGTGCGACAAATTTTTGTTTTGTTTTGTTTTTTAAAAATGAATCAGCGGCAGTCTATCTTAAAAATTCCTAAATCCTGACTAGAATGTAAAAATGATCTTATTAGAAAAATAATAATTTGCCAATGAGGAAAGTTTTTTGTCGTTGGAACTTAATGTTGAACGTATTATATAAGATTGTAAGTATATTACAATGTAATTCTTAAGTGCCAGTAATAATAATCGAGTTAAATTCTATATAGTCGCGATAAAACGTACGATGAGTACTTATTTCGAAGGAAAAAATTAGGTAATCAATATTTTTAACGTAATGTTGATAAAGAAATAATCAAATAAAGCAACATTCAAAACGAACCTGAATAAGGGATAATTCCTTCTCTATTGTTTCTTCATCAGCACATCGTCTCAGCCATTGTAAAGCTTTGTATGCCTGATCTCTTCGTCCTTTACCTATCAAATAATACGGTGACTTCGGTACCCAAATGGAGAGTAAAATAGAAATTAAGGGTATCGTCGCGCATACAACTATAGTCGTGAAGATCGATGTGTATGGTCCAATAATGTAGCTTAGGCAACATCCAGCAGATACAAAAAATGTAAACACCGATCCCATCACTCCTCTAGTTTCCAGCTGTTGAAAAGAACTTTCATCAATAAGTCGTAATTAGTCGTAACAGGTAAGAAATAAAAACACTTGCTGTCGCGATTTCAGCAACGTATGCAGGTATCGTACTGAAAACTCCTCCTAAAGCCATACCAGCGATAAATCTAGCCAAGTAAATCGCCTCTAGCGAATCAAACGAGAAGATCATCGTCCAATGTATGAAGAAGAGGAAAGTGCATAGAATTATCGAACATTTTCTACCAAATCTATCGACTATTAAGGTCGCTACTAAGGGACCAAAGGCAGCTCCTAAAGATAACAACGATCCGATCCAAGCTCCTTGTTCTACGGTGATTGTCAGTTTATCGTTCGGCTCGTATAATTTAGGTAGTGTCGGTGAAGTCCATGTTATAGCGCAACCCGCCGAAGTAGCCGCCAAATTTACTGTAAAAATAGGAATCGTAATGTAACACGAATTTCGTGTCAAAATTTCCCGATTAACTCAGCTATCGGCAAATCGTAGTTATGTTAACAATTAATATAATAATCCTTAAAATAAACGTGAATCGTTGTGTTCTTCGCTGGTCGCCCGAACGAAGAAGACAGGTAATTGACAAAAAACGCGTTGCTTTAATCTGAATGAATTTATTACGGTTTCATGCTCCGCGTTTCTCCCCCATAAAAAAAAACTAAAAAGTAAGCATGCATGCTAATTAATAAAATATTAAGAAGATAAGGCTAAATTTTCTTAATTTATAAATTACGACTCACCCGAACGTATCAGTATATATAAGACGAAGTGCAACAGGATGCACTAACTCGAAAATAATTATATACTAGTGCCTCCTCGCCCCTTCGGGGCTCGCAATAAAAATTAAATGAAGAAAAAAAAGTTATTAATCAGACAAGTACTGCGACATTCCTAACTGCACAACTTAATTTATTCTTATTTGTTACCCTCACCAAGAGTTATTCCTTTCAGGATGGGCTCGCCCCTTTATACCTTTGTATACCTGCCATTTTAAACAATTTTACAACTTTACCCTTACTTTTGCCTATGTACAAGGCTTTCATTGAAATTTATTACCTTTTTTTCCTTTTGTATAGCTGCTATCCTTTATACATTTTATACCTGCTACTCAAAACAATTTTATGACTTACCCTTGTGCATGTACAAGGCTTTTATTAAAATTTACAACCTTCTTTTCTTTGTATACCTGCTATTCAAAACAAGGATGCGCGCGCATCTCAAAACCGATTTCATTTTGATTTTAATATATAGAGAGATAAAAATGACTTCCCCGGCAAGAGCCAAAGGACAAAAAAACTTAAAAATTAGGGTGCAAGTAACCCAAACGAAAAAAGAAAATCAAAATAACGTAAAAACACAAAAGAAAAACCGTTGTAGATGTGAAAGAAAAACGGTAAATTATCTACAAACACATCAAGTGTTCCGTTGCCCTCCTGAATTCGTTGTGATATATGAGCTCGCATATCGATGAGATCTGGGCTCCGATACCTATTCGATCCAGATATAACATGTTTAAAGAGTTTGAAACTTTCCATAGGTATCGGAGCCGAGATCCCGCCCGTACATCACAACGAACGAAAGATCGGTATTTACCTACCGTTACAATAAGTATTATTTTATCTATGAATTTCAGAATAAAGCAAATTTTAGCAAGTTCCGTTCAAATATTTGAATGATGAAGGTATTGTTACCTGCGAAAGTGGCCAAGTAAAGGTTTATATTCGAGGTATTTCTTCGGTCGGATTCCATGATATCCGCTTGGTTTTTGCTTCTTAGTAATACTGCACTTTTATACCGAATGTTACTCGTCGTTGAAAATTAATTTTGGTTGTACAAGTATTAGCTTACATATATTTATGTGGTCTTGAGTATTGTGTGCCGAGTTAAAGAACTGACAATATTGCCGGAATGGTAGATAAGGAAATATTTATGAAGAATAAATTATTTATTCTGCTGATTTCATTCATTTAATTTTTCGAGAATGAGGTGAAGAAGCAACAAGTACCTTTATTTTAAGATTATGATATTTCTTTCATACTTTGCGTGTAACATTTTAGTATAGGAACCTCGATAAAAACAATAAATTCAATTTGAAGCACAATTCAAATATCATATTATTGGTTTAGCTATTTTGGCTTGTGACACCATCGTTGGAGTAAGTGCTTTTATCTTTTGAATTGATTTCCCCTTTGCGCCATCAATGATGAAGCAATTCTCGTTTAAAAAGCAGAGATAATTATGCGCAAAAGATGTGTACATATTTTTTTGCAATTATGTCTTTGGACACACGTCTCGTTATTTGGGATGTTGGAAACTTGGAATCATGACGTAGTCTCGAGAATTCCTACTATAATAAATTTAATATGGTAGTTGAAAATAATAACATGTCGTGATTCTTTTCATTTGTCGGAAACCTTTTGGTCTGGATAAGTCTTTTACTGTCAGTAATCCACGGTGGAAATGATCAACACTCGTCGTGCTGACACTGTTTTTGATTGTCAGCTAAAATCATATCCCTTCCCTTATAGGTAATTCAATTAATATTCTAAAAAAAAAAAAAAAAAAAAAAAAATGAAAAACCAGAAACTGTTCTCACGTTCAAGTAATCTGTTCAACTTCAAAGCAGTAACCAGAAAAGAAAAACTAGCAATACTACAATACTGGAACGCGCAAACAAATCTACCATTTTTTTCATTTTTTTTTTTCCAATATTGAGGTTTTTGTTTCCTCAATCATGATAGGTAAAAATTCAATTATTATTAAAAAAAATTACAATTAAAAAAATATAAAAATATTGTATCTAATTTAATGACTATGTCGACGAGATAGACGAAAATTTCAAAAATAAAATATATTTATAAATAAGAAATATTATTTGTTTGATTCTTATTTATTTTCTTAATGATATGTTAATTGGTAAAAATGTTCAAAGATGATAATGTACATCAATTAATTATTATAATTTAAAACCTGAGATAATTCATTAAATGAAAAAAAAAAAATCAAATAATAAAGTGTAACATTACACTTAAATCTACCGAGAGATACTACGAATATGAGTTTTAACTTGAAGATTAAATCAAATAATGAAAAATTACAAAAAAAGTTAAATCTTTACCATACTGAATATTCGATAGGAACCAACTTTCCTCTCCTCTGCATCGAAATTGTATTAAACATACTTGTATAAAAAATATAATACTGTTGATAAGAGCTAACTTATAACTTATGGTAAGAGAAGAATTCATAAATACTCAGAGCAAAGGAACTTTTTATCGATTAAATTTACACCTTAAAATGAATTCAGTCTTCTATGACGATAATAATGTTATTTTATTTCGTCACCAATGATGTATATTTTACTACCAATCATATCTTGTATTTCCTGAAATGATTTGCCTTGAGTATCTGGTAACTGAATAACTAAAAACAAAAGAGCCAGAAGACAGAAACCGGCGAATAAAGCGAATGTGCCAGAGGATCCGAGATGGTCGACCATTGTGGAGAAGAATCTGGTAATAAAAAAGCATGCTAGCCAGCAAAAAGATGTGGTTAACGCGGATGCCAATGTTTTCACATTTGGATGGAATATTTCACCTAGAATAACCCAGCTGTAGGATCCAAGACCTGGAATAAAAAACAAAATTTATTCGGAAAAAAAGACTAAAGTAACGAATTATGTGAATTAAAAATAAAAAAAAAATTGTACCACTGGAATGTGATATTATGTAACCAACGATACATATGATGGGAACCCAACTGAAGGATGTTCCAGCTTCACCGCGTTCTTGAAGATGGAAATAAATCCCCAATATAGTCTACGAAATTTAAATGAAAATTTCACGTTTAAAAATTCACAAATATTGATAGAGTTGTTCAATGTGGTATGTAGGTAAAAAAGGTCACTCACCAAGCAGAAAAAGCAACCAAACGCTGAGCCATACAAAATGTGTTTTATTCTAAACACTTTGCCAATAAATGGTACAGCGAAACCTGTGCATAACATTACTAAACCACAAATGATTGTCGAGACGCTCGGTGAAAATGTAGATGATGATTGCTGGAATATGGACTGACTGTAGAATATAACGGCGTTGTAACCGGCCATTTGTTGGAAAAATATTAGCATGCAGGCGTAATATAGGCATTTCAAGTTGCTAGATCGAAAGAGCTGTAGTATCGAAGATCCGGACTGGAGGTTTTCGCGGTGCGATTTATCTAGCATTTCCTGTGTTGGTAAAACAGTTGAAGGTTAGTTTCATTTTCAAATAATGTGACGATGAGTGATTGATAAAGTAGTAGAGATTATTGAAGCTTTTACTAGATTGATTTTTAGTAGAGTTTTCAACAAAATGATAAGCTATTACGACTACCTGATTGGGGGAGAATAGAATACGTGATCTTATTTGTAACTTAAAATGGCGCTACCAATGTACAATGTTTTCATGCTTTATAATTATTAATTTATGTTATACGTATATTTTCCTGAATTCGTAGTTTGAGTACGTGTGCGTGAAAATTACTCAAAGTTAGAGAATGTTTTTATGTGGACATCTAAAATTACTTTTCTCAATTCTTTTTTCTATTCAGAATAGCAATTTAATTAAATTTTGTTAAAGGCTTGAGCAGCCTTACATCTCTCTTGTTGATAACGATGGTAAGAATAGTTGAAATACACAAGAGATGTAGAGGTGATAAATGATCTTCACATACTAATGAATAAGTATGCCCAACGGACAGGAAAATTTGTATAACTGCAGTTCATCAAGTGACCTATAAATGAGATAAGGCCTATATCGGTAAAATACCTGGGTTCTCATTTTGATGGGTACTATTGGCAAAACACAACTACGAATATAAGCTATTATCAGAAACCAGGTATCTAACAGGTGATGAGCTTTCAATTTTTCCTTTTTTTCTTTTAAATAAAACTAAATTTTTAGATGAATTTTTAATAAAAACGATAGCTATGACAGCTTACCTGATTTTTGAAGGGGTTCGGGGAAGGGGTCTTCAAATCTGCTTTTCAAACCATTTGTTATTATTCGGCAAGTGTGATACTTAGTGGTGTATATATTTTTTCTCACGCGTAGTTCCGGCGGGTATTTATGGAATTCGCTCAAAACTTTATGAGAAACTCTTCTTAGAAATAGAACTAAACTACTTTTTTTATTTTTTTGAAAAAATTCGAAATGGTGGATCACTCAGATTTTGAGGGGAGCTGAAGAAAGGGCAAATTCCTCAAATTTTTCGTTTTTGATTTTATATGAAAGAGTAAACGACGAACACTAACATATCCAAATTTCAGTTCGTAAGTGCATTTTGAGGAAAGTAATAGGAAAAACGGTTTTTGAGGAAATTTTGTTTTTTATCCCCCACACGTAGCTTGGCGTATAGCAATGAAATTCGCCCAAAATTTGGTAGACACTCTTAGAAATACAACAAAAACACTTCTTTGTTCCTTCGAAAAAATTTAAAATGATGTATCACTCAAATTTTTGAGGGAGCTGGAAAAGAGGCAAAAAGCTCAAAATTTTTGTTATTGATCCTATATGAAAATGTGAGTCACGGATACCAATATATTTGGAAGGGAAGGAATTAGAGCAAAAAACGGTTTTTTGAGGACGTTTGAGTCATGAAATATTTTGAACTTTCCATACCTCCTCCAAATCAATTTGCAAAAGTCAAACTCTGTACGAGAAGTTGGTTGGTGACCAGAATATGACCTTACGAATTTGGATCAAATGGATGCAAAATGGTGATTATCAAAATTGAGTAGAGCTTGAGGAGCCTCAAATTGGTAAAAATGTAATTAATATGAAATTAAATGATTATTAGGGAGAATAATTATACTATATCCAAAATTCACTTCACACATAATATTGGAGGGAGAAGGAGGAGTTATCAACCTGAAAATGTGGTGGGGATACTTCAGAGATCGAAAAATTTTTATTGCGAATTTCATATGATGAAATGAGCTATGATTCTGGGGGAGAAGAAGTATACTACGTATATTCCAAATTCATTTTCACCCATATTATTATGCATGATGTTGGTGGGGAGAAGGAAGGGTTATTGACCTCAAAATGTGGTGAGGGTCAAATTCTCTTATTGTGGTGTCATATAATGAAATGAGTACAAGTGACTAACCTATTCTGATTTCAGCTTTTCAAGTGAATTTGGAGGGGGGTTAGACCAAATACGGTGTTTGGAGGGGAAATTGCTCCAGAAAATTTCATGAATCTTCCATATCTCCTCAACTAATCTGGCTGTTGTAATTAAAAAAAAAATTTCGCAGTCGCTGTTTTTATTTAACGAGTTTCAACATGGGCGCATAAGTATGTAAAAATGTAATAATGGAACAAAAAAAAAAATCACTTCAAAATTCAAGGGAATTTCCATTTTGAGTGAAATAAAAATCTAACGAATACACCTACGCCCTTAAAGTACAGGTGTTTATGTCAACATTCTTTATTCACTTTTGAGAAATATTGAAACGTTTTGAAGATTCCCCCCTTTAATCCCTCCTTCAACCTTTTCTTGAATAGGTAAGACATATAGATAGCTTTCGATTTTATTTAGTTTTTATTAAAAATTCAGCATAAAAAATTGTTCATTTATCAATACAAACCTGTATAAGCGACAGTTCCTGCTGTATAATGCTTTTATCCGGATATCCTCTGAGCCACTGTAAAGCACCGTATGCCTGTTGCTTTTTTTGTTTATTCAGCAAATAATAAGGAGACTCTGGTATCCAAACGAAAAGCAAAATCGTAATTAATGCAACCGTAGAGCTGACCAGTATAAGCGTTAAAAAAGACGTATAAGGTCCCACGATGTAGGTTATACAGAAGCCAATACATATGAAGAGCATGAACACCGATCCCGTTACGCCTCTAGTTTCAGGCTGAAAATTAATAAAAAATTAATATACGTATATTTTTGTATTACTCCAAGACGTGCAAATCAAGCACTATACCGATGAAATTTCAGCCAAGTATACTGGTATTAAATTGAAAATGCCACCTGCGGCAACACCCGAAATAAACCTAGCCAAGTAGATCACTTCCAGTGAATTGAACCAAGCGATCATTGTCCAGTGAACGAGTAGTATTAAATTGCATATCAATATCGAGCACTTTTTACCAATTCTGTCAACTATCAAAGTTGTGAGTAGGGGTCCGAAACACGCTCCTAGGGGTAAAAGAGATCCAATCCAGGCTCCTTCATCTTCAGTCACAGTGATTCGATCGTTCGGTTTTTTTAGTTTGGGTAGAGTGGGCGAAGTCCATGTCATTGCGCAGCCGGCAGCGGAAGCTGCTAGATTGGCTGTAAAAATATGTCAATAAATATTTCCAAAATGAATTACTTACAAATTATTGTACGATTTAAAATAAAATAAAAATATAATTTTTACTAAATTTGTCGAATTGAATAACATTCTCGAATATTTTAGCTAAGTATCAAATTCCTGGTTCCAAAAAACCTAGTATCGATTTTGGACTTGTTGCATTACTCGGTCAAAGTATCAAGTATTA